>JANHFK010006147.1:313172-325429 GCA_036250565.1 Sibynophis collaris
AATTTAATTTAATTTAATTTAATTTAATTTAATTTAATTTAATTTAATTTAATTTAATTTAATTTAATTTAATTATTTAATTTAATTAATGGCTGGCTTCTTCAGAGCAGCCAGTGGGAGCTTCATCCTCCACGTAGCTCGCCTTGTCAGCTCTCGGTGGGGATTTGTCACACCGATAGCTGGTGTTGAAGAACTACTCTGGTTTGCCGATTACTCACTAGATCGCTGCAGATCGGCTTGTATTCTGCCCTTTTGGATTAATTTATCCATTTGTTTGGAGTCGCAGGGGCCTCCGGGATGACTCTCACGGCAGCTGAATTTGTGGTTAGTTTTTAGGGTCTTATTTGTCCAAATCCTTTTGCTGCTACTTTGTAGATTCTTAGGACCTAATCTATGTGTTTTTGGTTACTTTCATTACTTCTACTCCTATCTCTGAATTCGGTTACTGGTACTTTGCTCTCCTTCGGGCTCCCAGTGGTGGGGCTAAGCATCTGCCTTGGCCTCCATCTTGGGAACTTTTTCCAAGTTTATCTGTTCTCCTTCAGTCTGCAGAAATCATCTGAAATCAGAGATGACCAACTCATGTTTAATATCTTTAACCACATATGACCAGAAGACTATTTGTTTTTTGCAGAGTCCGAAGATCCTAGTACCAAAATTTTGCACCAGATAACAGCAGCATGACTTGCCACCAATTTCCAAGAAGAGAATGTGATTCAGGTGTGTTAAGCTTTCAATATGTGTAATGAACCAATTATGTTAAAGACTCATTTTCAACTTCACAGACTGAGAAACATGTTAGCAGTCCATTCCTCTGCTCTCCCCTAATATCCTCTCATTACTGCTAGGCACCAGAGCCTCCCTCCCACCCTCCAAAAAACCAAATAAAAAGATTGTCTGTTCTATTTTTTTTTATTTTTAACGTTTAAGTTCATGGGACATCATATCCAGTGTAAGATTAGAAATTCCTCATTTAAAACAAAGATTGATGATGCTAAGTGATTCTATTTGATAATTCAATCCATCTCTAAACAATGTTTTATTAACACAAATGTTGGCCTTTAGGATAAATAAACTTAAGTGTCAATGTTCTGGATTTTTTTTTTAAAAAAAGAAGCCTCGTAGTTCATATTCCATTTTGTATTTTTACATATCTTGGCATCTTTAATTACAGTGGAATTGATGTAGCAACAATAGGCTGCAAGGTCTCATTTTTCAGGAACATTCAGAGCAGTTTATCATTAATTACAGAATACTTAGCATGAAAATGAAATTTACTAGAACGTAGCCTATCTGAACCAAGAATACATAACTGGCTATCTTCATCTGCTTGCTATTTTATTATTAAGAAGGGAGAGATAGGAAAATGCAAGCCAAGTCTTACATGCTTAAAGATGTGCTAATGTACAGCAAAGGTCAGTGACTATGATAATATGAATTGTCCTTGAGATTCATTTATTGATATATTCTCCACTAATCGCTATGATTTATGATAATGCAGGGCATGGTAGAAGTCCACAAAGTGATGTTCTGATGCATGTTTAATTAAAAAAAAACCAATAAAGCTTGCACAGGAGCAGAGCTTGAGGATCTGTACTCCCATAAATCTATACTAATGCAAGGTTCAGACATGCGTATGTGCTTAAAAGAAAAACTGTGACCTCCTAGAAGCATTTTGTCACAAATATATTAGGACTGAGCACCCTAAGCACCCCAAGGCTGTGTTTAGCTTTAACAAGTTTTAGTCAAAACTTGGGTCTAGGCAGTATTTTCATGTATACCAACAGATTAAAAGAATATTCTGAATAAAACAATTAGTTCAACAAGGTCAGGGCTCGGTAGTCCATGGTCAATGAACTATTTTTATATGGATCCCAGATCTCCTAAAGATTGCCTATAGTATTCAGTGCCAAAATGCAGAATAATGTACCATTTATTTTTGTTGAGCATAAAGAAGAAAATGATAGGAAAAAAATAAAGAAAAATTTATATGTTTTTGTGGATTTGTGGTATAATCTCAGATATATACATGGGGCAAACAGGGGTCCAAATTTCATCGTTGAGTACTATGTTTGTTAGGACCAAAAAAAAAGGTACAAATGATGATCCTTTACAGAGAAAAATGAAGGAATAGTGAGTTGATTAATTAGATGAGTTTCAGCGGTGTATGGTTCAAGGTCAATCTCAAGATTTTTGCAGAATTCATTTCCTAATGTTAAGTGACACTGTTTAAGATTTCTAAGCACTGTCTATGCATTTAGGGACAATGTTTCTGTCACTAACATTTAAAAAAAAATTCCCCCAAAGAAAAACAAATACAAATCTATCTCAGCAAAAGAAAAAGGCTCAAAAAGCTCAATTCATCCTCTTTCCCTTTTAATAGACCATCACATCTTCTACAGCCTTTGTCTATCAATGACACTCTCAACACAAGAACAAGAAGAACAAATGTATGGGACCTGGATAACAAAATGTTATTAGCAACTGACCAACATTGATGTTTGACATTTTTCTCCACATTGTTTATTGGAGTTGTCATGAGTTTAGACCACTCAAAAGCTGTACAATTACAAACTATGTTTCCGCTTCATTCGTTGTTGTTATTTTTACCTACTGTTCTCCTACAGTCCCACCTTCTTTTTTCCTGTCTTCAATAAGAAATATATGGGAAAAGTAGTGTATGTGTGTGTGTGTACACATACACACACACAGGGACACACATTTTGTGCATTTTGTAAATATTTAAGTATATCTTTTCATGTGACAACACTTAAAAAATGGCACTTGGCTACAATGTAAAGTAGTGAGTATACAGCTTGTATAATAGTGTAAATGTGTAATGTAAATGTATATTAATTCCATCTTCAGGGCTGCAGCTACGTTTTTAAGTCAGTAAGTTACTATATTATTGGCAAGTGGCACTGATATGATTTCTTTTAGTGACTATTCAGCCAGCCAGCCAGCTTTCAGCAAGTTCAATTGTATAAGGCTTGATCTTGTGGACCTCCTAAAACGGTTTTAAGGACCCCTAAGGATCCACAAACCACACTTTGAAAATTGCTATTCTAATCTAAGAGGTGGGGGGCCAGATGCTAGATTCATTGTGGAGTGTTAGTGAGGACAGAAAGGAGCCCATTGCTGTGGTGCAGGGCAAAATGTCAATTTGGAAAGGGAATTGAATATTATCTTCATTAATTAGTATTCCTAAGTGCCCAGAACCTTTCCAGGCACTTAGAAGGGGATAGCAAATGGAGTTTTCCTTTTTGAAAGCATGGTGGGGAATTGCAATGTTGCCTTTTTGCCCATCATGTAAAATTATTGATTTTCTGTGTTGTACTACATTATGAAATAATATTGGTGACCTGGTTTCTTGCTTGCATGTGTAGTACACATACCTTTCCCCCAGGAAACCAAAATAATTGGTAGAAAGTAATGATTTTCAGCTGCTTGGACTCCTGTGGTTGAAACAGTTTAAGTGAGGCCTGTTGTTCACACTCACAAATTAGCAATTTCTGTTAATCAGAAACAATTTATTGTGGTTATAATTGAGAAACCTCAATATGTTTTAGTAGACTGTATGCCAGTTTGTTAATAATTTATCAAAAAAATAAAAGTGAAGTATAGTCCTAAACTATTTGGGAACAGTTTTTTTAAAGAAAAAAAAACAAATAACTTTTTAAATATTAACCATATTCTTCTTTCCATTTTGCCTCTTAACTTAACCTTCCCCACCCCAAGAGTCCAATTCAGCCTTGCCACAACATAATTGATTACTACACCCCTGGTTTCTACATCTTTTGAATGCCTTAAAAAATACATTTGAAAGTGCCAAAAAGAGTGCTCTTCTTCTTTAACCAATTATTATTGTTGGCACACTGAGATATTGTTTTGCTATAAAAAAAATTGCTGGGAGACTAAGACCTGAACATACAGATTAATTTCTCATTTTAAACAAATATGTAATTCTAGGAAGTTAATACAAATATTAAGGGTTTTCCTCTAATTGTTTTCTTTTAGTAAAGATTTTTCAGACTTGTTACATTCTATGATTAGGGTGCACAGCAGCTTTTCAGGTTTCAGACACAACAGGCCTTTGGATGACATTCGGGAGTCCATAATACTACAAATAGGCAGCATCAGAACAATGAAGTAGATTGGGCCAAAATATATTTAGCTGAATTAACATTTAATGAAATGGAACTAAGATGATTCCTTCCTATTTATTTAATTGTTTATTCTTTAACACCGAAAATTGAATTTGGCAGCAGCATTTTCAGGAGCTTTGGATTGCCTTGTGCAATAGCATTCTAGATAGTTATAATGGATTTCTACTGAGTTTTCTCCCTTAGAAAGAAAATACACAAAACACTGGAAAGATCTAATTTATTCTGCTGCTCTCGCCTTTTTATGTAAATTACCACTAAATAGAAGACTATCACAAATACCATCCTTGTTGAAAATTAAGAAGACCGGTAAAAAGTCAGCTATTTAATGAATGAATAAATAAATAAATTAAGAATTGATATTGAGGGTATCTGCACTTGGGATGTATTTGGTGCTGCTACTGTTGTGATTTTGTAGTGTTACAACGGCACTGAAAAAAGTGACTTAAATGTCAAATCAATGTGTGAACGGTGTGGCACCTGGGTGCTATACATTCCAATACAAATGAAACTGATCCCCTGCCTCCATTTCAAAGATATCTTCCAATTCTCTTAATATGTTTTCCCCCTGGTTTAATTCATCATTAAACCCTCTTTGTCTTCTTCCTTCTTCCTTTTTTCTTTTGACTCCTCCTTTTCCTGGGCATCTTGGTCTGTACTCATCACTCCTTGTATAGTATTTTCCATTTTTTCCATAATGTCCTTAAATTCTTTATCCATAATATCTTTTGTATTTTGAAAGAGTAAATCCATCTCCTGCACAATTCCACTCATTTCTCCTTCTTAAGTATCTTATTTTGTTTTTTAAAGAAAGTTGATTTTTATCCAACAGTCCAAGAACTATTTATTCAGTCTTTGAATTGCCCTTCAAGGAGTACACTAGTCCCAGTTCTTTATGTCTCATAGGCCCCAGAGGTTATCAAAAGCCCCTTTATGTCCTCTTTGCAAATTCAATCATCTAATATAATATTCAAATGTCTTTTTGTTTGAATCACTTCCTTGTAGTTTCCCTTTTTGTCAGCAGGTGGCACTCTTCACTTAAATTTCAGTTTACTAATCCATCATCGTTTTGATTATACAACAAATGTAAAAGCAGAATAAGTTTTGTATATAGATAATTCCAATATTTAAAAATGCCCTCCCAGTACCGCTTCTTCCCAGTTTAGGAGTCAATTTTCTGTTTATTTCAAAATCTGTTATTTATTCTTTTGCACCTTTCATTTCCGGTTAGGTATTTCTTCAGGGCGCCCCAAAATGCTTAGGCGTTGCTTTAACAAATAGTTCTGGGCAAATGGTTCTGAATTATTTCTTGGGGTTAAATTTAAAACAAAAGAAAAATCCTCTGCCCCAGTTCCACCATGGCTCACCTTCTTCTCTCCAGCACCAGGCTTAGCTGTTATTCTTTGGTTGTCCCAGCTTTGTAGCGGCCATCTTTAGGCTTCTTCTTCTTCTTGCCGTGGCTGAGAGGGAAAAAAGATCCCGGCAGAAGAGCTGCGACTCTCCCTGATCTCACAGGTTGCCCCTCTTTGCTTAACCTCCCTACAGGGCACCTTAGGCCCCCTCCGGAGCCCACAAACATGAAGAATTCAGCACAGGGAACCCAGAACCTGTTCTTCTATGTCTGTATCGCTGCGACGTCAACTGGAAGTTCCATTTTTCACACTTATGATCATTGCAGTATCCCCATGGTCACATGATTTATATTCGGATGCTTGACAACTAACTCATTTATGACAGTTGCAGTGTCCCAGGGTCACGTGATCACTTTTTGATGAGCAAAGTCAATGGGGAAGCCAGATTCACTTAACTGTGTTACTAATTTAACAACTGCAGTGATTCACTTAACAAATGTGGCAAGAAAATTCAGAACATGGGGGAAATTTCTCACTTAGCAACATAAACTTTGGGCTCAATTGTGGTTGCAAGTTGAGGATTACTTGTATACACGGGTGTCAAACTTGAGATGTCATGTTGTCATCAAATGTCGTATTGCAACTTTCCCCCCCTTTCCTAAACCAAAGATGGCTGTGGCCAACACGTGATGCATCCAACCCACAGGCCATGGGTTTGACACCCCTGCTGTACACTGTTTTTTAAGCATTATGTGGGATTTTTTACTGAAATAGTAGGGAGGCACATACATTAATGAATAAAGCCACATCTTTCCAGAAAGACAGAATACCCTTAAGAATGATTGCACTTTATTCTTTGCAAAAAAGCAGAATTTCAGTTACCTCAAAAGTCCTGGTAGAAGAAAGATGAAAAAATTTAGTGAGTAAACTAAAGAAGACAGGATATAAATATACATATAAATAAATACTGTGGTATCATATAACATGGGATTTTAAAAAGTGTCAGTTCCTGAGAAAATGCTGAATGTGGAAGGGTGCCTAGATTCTGAATATAGACTGTTTATATTTCCACGTAGACATATCTATTTACTGGCTGATTTGTTTCTCTTTTGGTACTGTATATCAGGGGTTCCCAACCTCCAGGCCGCAGCCCACTAATGGACCTTGAACCTTTCAGAACTGGGTCACAAAAGTGGTGGGCGATCACACATGCACGCATCCCCATTTGTACGAGCAGTAGGCAAGCATGGGTGCACATGCTTCATTTACATGAGTGATGGTTGTCCGCCATTCACACGAAACCATCCCACTCTCCACATCCCCCACTACAATCTGCAAAGCCGAAAAGGTTGGGGAACTCTTCTGTTGGACTACCAAAGGTTTACAAATATAATCAAACCCCACAATAACTATAATAAAGTATTCACTCCCCACAGTGTCTGTTAACTAGCAGCAACTTCATGGTTAAAATGACAGATTAAAAGCTCGATGAAACAGCTGTGGCTTCACTGCCTGCCTAAATATCATCAGGGAGGATGCCATCTGGATGTCTGAGAATAGGCTTTTCCACTGGGAGGGAGCCACAATAAAATAGCCTTGTCTTCTGGCTCACATCCCTACTCAGGAGGAATAGACAAGATCAGTTTTACCTGGAGAAGATGGTTCTGTATTACTAGGATAATACAGGTAGTCCTTAATTTACAAGAACAGTTAGGACTGGAATTCCAGTCACTAAGCAGTTGTAAAGCACGATGTCACATGATAAGTGATGACAAGCCCGGCAATCTCAGTTATCATAGTAACTTCAGATGCATAGGTCATTAAGGGGAAAGCAAAGGGGAATGCCAGATAAGGAAAGTAGGGTGCTGTCCTGGAAGGCCCAGCACAGCTGTGCAGAAGTTGGGGATTGCTACAGTGTGATGTAACTTCGGGGAGCCTAAGTAAAGAAGATGTGGGATATGTGTATGAGTACAGGGAGACTGAGAAAAGAATACACTGTGGCCCAGGCTTCTTGGTACATTGTGGCTGTTGGGCTGCAAGAAGCATTGAGCCACAGCGTGAAGCCATGCCCTTCTCCCCCTGCACCAATCATCCAGAAACGTCACCCTCCATCCTAATCCAGCAGCATTGTGCAAACCTGCCATGCCTAGTAAACTCCAGCAGCATGGTGCAAAACCAAAGCACATTACAAACCCCAGCAACGTAGGACCTCTTGATATGGTGTGGCTCTTGAGGCTTCAAGAATTTCATGAGTTGCAGTACAGTGTGAAGTCCAGTCCCAACTTGGCCCAGCAGAGCAGCGTAAAGGGTCTTGTTGCTACCCCAGGAAGCTTCACTACCCCAGCCCCCTACAGGGCAGCTATAGTTGCCCTTGCCATCATCCATCCACTCCAAAACCTGGTCACCCTGCATTCTTGCTCCTGCTGCTGACAAGGTGTATTTGGCTCTTTTTGAGGCAACCCGGAGAAGAAAGCCTTGTGCATACAACAGCAGCCTCATGAAGGACAAGGACAAGCCTTCTTGGTCAGCATGGGGAGAAAGAACATGGCAAAGCTCCTGAGTTTTTGTTACACAGACCCATAGAGTCTACAATGATGTTAGGGAGGTTCAGCGTGGGTCAGGGAGGGTGCACGGGGTGCAAGGAAAGAACAGCAAGGATTAGGGAAGCAGCTGGGGGTACAAAGGTGCGTGAGTGGCACAGAGTGGGTTGGAGAGGGTATAAGTCTGAGGGGGTGTTGGTGAGGGTCAAGGATGGTGTGCAGGGGTGTGAGGAGACACGAGGGTAATTTGGGAAGGCTACATGAGGGTGCAAGGGGTTGTGTGAGGGGGGAGGGTGCATAAGGTTACATGAAGATGCACCGGAGACACCGAGGAAGGTGGGAAGGTGTGCAAGGATGCACTGTGATGTGACGAAGGCGCAGCAAGGATAGGGATGGTGTGCAAAGGTGAGGGGATTGTCATAGTGCAAGGGAGTGGGGGCAAGGCTGGGGGAGGTTGAAGGGGATTTGTGAGGGTGTAAGGAAGGTACGGTAAGGGTCGGGCAGGATACAGAGGCATTTGAGTGGGTGTCGAAGAGGTATAAAAGAAAGAGTGAAAAGCTTGAGGTGAAGGGAAAAGCAGAACGAGACATTATTGCATAGTTAAATGAGATTCTCAGAAAGATGAGGCATTTAAAGAACAAAAGGTACTATATAAAGTAATGTGTGGTCATGATGTGACCGAGGACAGGGAATGAATGAGCAAGAATCTGTACAGTTGAATTAATAATTCAGTACAGGTAATATGCTCAGTTTGAGGTATCACTCCTTTTTGTTTGAATACCACGAGAAGGAAAAATTATATTGTACCTAGGTAGCTTTTAAAAAACGTTCATCTCAGTTTGTCTGTGACCAGTGGCTTATAATTTATTACTATGATATGATTATTTGTAAAACAAACCAGCAAATAAGCAAAAAAAAAAAAGACCTGTTCTGAGAATATCAGTTTCTTTCAAATGAATTTAAAATGCCATTTTGTACACCATACATCACAAAATGCTCCGTTGTTGTGAGTTCTGTGCATCTCAGGGTGAATATTCAGAGCACTGCCAGAATGTTCCAGAGCTAAGTATGTTGGCAGGATTTAATGCTGTTACTTCTGCTTCAACCCAGTGGAGACACCCCTCACCCCCACCCCCACCAGCACAGTGAATTGCAAGAGGTATTGTGAATGCTATTAAGATAGCCAGTGAATTGTGTTGGCTTCCTGAGGTTTTCCAAGCTCGTTCTGCCTTTGTAAAGACTATTTCCTTAGTGCTTGCCAGAGTCATTTCACTGCCTGACAACGGTAGGGGTGCCAACTGATTGTAGTCTTCCACCTTTGTCAGAAACACTATTAATGTTTAGATGCCAGGCTTGTTTTGATTCTCTGGGGCTTTAGATCCCATCTTAAAGCACATTTTTGTATGTGTGGTATTGGTAGGGTATAACTAGCTCTTTCATATGCTTTTCACAAGCTGAGGTGAATTTTTAGGATATTAAAAAAATTGAATCTCGTCTCCTAAAAAGGAGTTAAAAGCTGATTTTCTTCAGTGTATTTGTGGCTGTTTCAAGTGATTGATTGATGCTTCATTGATTGAAATGAACGACAAAATGGTATGCTTTTTAAAGCGTTGTAATTATACCATGGAATGTACATGCACACAGTGAATTTAGAGCAATAAATTCCATGTTGCGTCGGAAAATGGCTTTCAAGCTTTTATATTTCAGATTAGCATTTGCCATCTTGATGGTTAGAATGTAAGAAAAACAAGTCACTCATAGGGAGTCACGTCACTTCAGTTGTAACCATGAAATTTAATAATTCACAATTACAATCAAATATGTTTTTTTAATTCCAGGCATATTCAGTTTATGATGAAGAAATTGGTTATTGTCAGGGTCATTCCTTTCTTGCTGCTGTTCTTCTGCTGCATGTGAGTACACTACAAAAAAAAATACTATTGTTTAATCAGACAAGCAGGTGAAATGTTTGTTTCTACCTTTCAAATTTCTAATTGTACATTTCCTTACCTATTTAATCTCATGTTGGCACTTACAAGAATAAGTGGATGTTCCTACTCTTCGAAATTCAGGGAAATTTAGTCCTTGGAGTAGATGTTAAAGACGTTCTTTTTCTTTTCAGCCATTATGATAAACTTTTAGCTAGGTTTTGGTGTATACAAAAAGCTTTTATGTCAAAGAAGAAAGTCTTTCTACCTGTTAAGGCAGGAGGGGCTTTTGTTTGGTTGTTCATAGGGTTGTCCATAAGACTTCTGTCCATTCCTTTTATGTGAAGTTGTTTGCTTCTTTAAACGTGCAAGTAGATAATCTTGTCTTGACTTGAAATCTGTAGATTGGCCTCAGATAAGAAAATTGGCAGATCACTATGGAGCAGACTTTCAACTGGCCCTTGGGAAGAGAGGATTAAGCATATTATACACAATATATGCCTCTCAAAGCAAAGGGAATTTTTAAAATTCAAACACAGTTGCAGACCATAGGGAAAAAAAGATGGCTTGCTCTTTGCTAAGTTACAAATTTCTAAATCACCGTATTTTTATACACAATTAGCAACATACTATTAAAAATAGTTTTGATTAGTGATTGATTAGTCTATTACTTAGGAGATAAGTTTTATCTTGTTCTATCCTTAAATATTAGAGATTCTTTTTCCTTTTTAGCACTTTGCTTTTGCAAAAAAGCACGTTTATAAGAACTCACTGAATATATGGAAGAGCTATGTTACTCTAAATTCTGAAAATTCATACCCTCTTGAGAAATTCCAATCAGTTCCACAACAATCAGCAGGTACAAAATACTGTCTGAAAGCTATTTGAATGCATATTTTAGTTTTCTCTTTTTGCGTACTCGTAGCATAAATCCATCTACAGAAGAATTCTTGGAGGTCATTTTATATTTATGGTCTCCATGCAGATGCCTGAAGAACAAGCCTTCTGTATCCTAGTGAAGATCATGTATGACTACGGCCTGCGGGAGCTCTATAAAAACAATTTGGAAGGTTTGCGGAGAAAATTTTATCAGCTGGAGAAATTTACGCAGGTATTACCTGGGATTTTTCTTTGTTTTAGAAAAAGAATATGCTAAAAGAAAGGGAATATCCTACCATAGGTATGCTCAACTCTCTGTGAAAATTGTGGTATTAATAATTAATTTGCAACCTGTATGTGGTGTGTGGGTATACATACATACATAACATACATAATACATGAAACACATATGATCTTCATGTTTAGTACCAAAGTGTTTATTCTACATATATTCCCTAACATTGGCTTAAAATAGCAGAAATATAAACATATACTTCATAAGCATAAGTATAAGAAAGCAATGAATGTTAATTTAGATTCTGATAATGCATTTAACATCTTTGAGAAGAAAAGTTGTATTCATCTTCGTCTTTCACTTTTCTCCATAGGAGCAGCTGCCTGATTTATATAACCATTTTGTGGAACAGAATCTTGAAGCTCATATGTATGCCTCCCAGTGGTTTCTCACCCTCTTCACTGCCAAGTTTCCACTTTGTATGGTCTTCCACATAATTGATTTACTACTTTGTGAGGTAAAATTACCTTCTATCCATAAAGAAGCTTGCTTTGCATGAAATGAATTGTCATTTTCTTGGGCTTATAGTTACAAGGATGACTGCTTCTTTTATTAGATGGAGGTGTACTGCCTCTTGCACATCATTATTTTGTCCTATTTTAATGTGAGATGTTCTTCCACCAATATTTCTTATCATCTTTATTTTTAAGCTGTATTTGAGTAAATCCTTCTGATGTCCCTGTTTAGACAATGGAATGATTCATAGAATTCAAGGCATTCACTTATTATAAAAATGGTTTCAGTTGTCTGAAATAAACTCCTCTTTGTTTAGAGGATAGTTAAAAGTACAAAGGTTGATTTAAAATAAATATCACAAAAGGAATGAGTCAGAGCAAGTCTTGCAATTGTACATGTTGCAGTTGCCTATCCTAACTCTGCTCTGGTTGGAAGGAAAGTTTTACCTTAACTTCTGGTTACTGTCAATGTTCGCTTTGTCCAATTTAGCAAATGATAATTCATGAACAACAGGGGTGAAATCTAATTTTTTTTGCTACCGGTTCTGTGAGTGTGGCTTGGTGGGCATGGCCATGTGGTCATATGACTGGGTGGGCGTGGCCATGTGGTCATGTCACTGGGTGGGTGCGGCCAATTGAGCAGTC
>JANHFK010006153.1:5711-25087 GCA_036250565.1 Sibynophis collaris
TCTCACAGTTACTACTATTGAGCAAGGTACCACATATACTGTATCTGTGCATTTTGTTTTTCTTGCCTAAATGTAGAGCCTTACTTTTTTCACCATTGAATTTCATTTTGTTAGACAGTGCCCAATGTTCAAGTCTCTCAAGACCCTTCTGTATCTTAAGCCTATCTTCTGGGGTGTTGGCTATTCCTGCCAGCTTGGTGTCATCTGCAAACTTGTGAAAGTTGGCTGGAGAACAATAAGTAGATTAAAAGACAAGTGCCACTGCTCTTCTCAGTATGTGAAGCACACTGTTCAATTCCTTACAATGCTTTTGAGTGCTGTTATCACTGCTAGTAGAAGCACATGTGTATAATTATGGCCACTCTACATAGACATATTAGAGAATATGGCACATTTGTTATATTGGGTATCATAACTCTCAGTGCTTTTTCACTGCTGTTCTTCATTTTTTTAAAAAAAATGAACACAACGTGCACAGACTAGAGGAAAATGTCCAAAGTAAAATGTATAAATCATGAAAAACATAGAAAAAAATCTGTTAAGAAAAATAGCACAGAAACATTTAAAATATCTGAAATATTTCTTTCCTCTCTTCAATGTTTACTTTTAGTAAACTGCATAGCTAGCTAGCTAGATAGACAGACAGACAGACAGACAGACAGACAGACAGACAGACAGAGCTGGTAGATAGATTTCTCTCAAACTCATAAAATAGTGTGAAAATGAAAACGGATGAATTGCAATTTTTTTTAAAGAAACAGAAAATCAGAATTGAAAGATATATTGGTTTCCATGTACAAGAGGAAAGACTTTTCAAAGTGAAGTTGAAATGTGAAGACCTTTACTCTAATCCATCAATGTCACTATTTGTCAAGCTTAACACTGAAGATGACTTCAGCTGAAGCTTCCATTACAGCACTAGACCTTGCAAGAAATGGCAAAAATAAAGTTCATGTTTATTTTCTTCAGGGTTATTTTCTCAACTCCTGCCCTCATTTTCAGAAGATGAAAGGATCCAGAACATGTTCTATATTATGCCAGTTTAACACCTCAATAAAGACTATTATATACTGGTTCACGTTCCATGAAAACTTGAAACTGGAAGTGAAGGCTGATTTTTTTGTTGCTGGTTTACAGTAGATTTCCACTGTGAGTGTGCAATACACTTACCTTGGAGTAAATAACTTTGGGGTGAATAGAAATGTATAGGATTGTACTATATATTAAGAATCCATCCTAACTTTGAGTGTTATAGCTGACTAAATATATATTCTGAACTACCACACCTGCTCACCTAGAAATTCTCAATTATTTTATATAACTATTACACAGATCACAGTAAAAGTACAGCTTCTTTACTTTGTCTCAGTGGGAGTCCAGCATATAACAAGACAACAGGTGGAGAACTTCAGCTGTGCTTTCAATTACAAAAGTAGGCAGTCTTCCTTCCTGCTTGATGTGACTATATTTCTTGATAAACTTGTCACTCAAATGCAGTGACACTTGCCAAATGACAATCATCCATGGTTTAGAATATTTTACTTGTGTGGTTTAGACATACATAGTAGGAAAGAGAGTAAAAATAGTTGAGATTTAAATTATTGAGTGCTCTTTAAGGGAGGGCCTTTATCATTGTCTGAATCATGGTAGGTCTCTGTGTGTATATAAGTGTGTGTGTGTAACTTCTACAGATATTTATGAGACTATTTGCCTGAGAATAATATGTACAAATTCAGTATATTTCTGTATAGTTATTTCTAAATAAATATATCTAAATATGTGGAAATTGGTATATTGGCACTTTTAGAAAGGATTGAACTGGATATTAATAGATGATTTAAAATTCCTTTAACCTTGTCTGGTAAAATTCACATCATTAACATGAATATTATCCCTCCTTTGATTTACATACTTAAAGATTTTCCTATGTTAATAGCAAATAAATATTTCCTTTCAACTGATGGGATATTTAAAGACATATTTGAAGACATTTCTTTGAGACAAAAGGTTTTTCTGACTAAATTGAGACTACTATTTGAGAAAGTTGTCTTTAATTTAACTGATTTGCAAAAATATGATTAGGCTAATATTTTATCAGCCACCAGCATAGGGAGTGAAAATTTAGTAGAGTGTTACCCTTTATGGGCTAGATGGGAAAATTGTTAACTATTTTATTTGTGAACATGTGAAATGCTTGAAAAACCTTCTTTCCAGGAGAGCATGCAGTGAGACATAATGAGATTCATGAATACAGTTTATTTAAAGCTAAAAAAAAAAAACCTACTTTGAAAATTGGTAATAAAATATTGTATTGGAAAGTTTGGGTAGAATCCAAACTTTAAACCAGTTGTTATGTAATGACTGTTTTAAGGCTTTTACTTGACTCCCAATTGAATTTAATCTTCTCAATTGTCAACAGTGGGAGTATCTTTGAGTGAAGCATGTCAATACTTATCTGATCAATAAAGCCAGATGCTTTTGCTTTCTCAAAGGCTATTGAGATGCTGTCTTATTTTGATGGAATCCATGGCAAAAGTAAAACCTATAACATATCGCTATCAAAAACTCAAGGGTATTTTTAAGTAGACATTTCTGAGATATTCCAAATATGGAAGTAAAGTAGAATTTTGATCATGTTTTATCAATGGATATAAGTCCTAAAATGTTGAAATGGTATCTTCAGATCTCACAGTAAAGCTCCTTAATAAGAAAGGTATATCGCGCTTCCCAAAGAATGTATTTGAAAGAATGGACATCAGTTTCTTTTTTCTTTTTTTAATTCATTGGAGGTATAACAATTTTGTGAGTAATATTGAAATGTAACCATTTTTGGAATAGTGTGTTAATGTAGGTAGATTTATGAGAAAAAAATAAATATTAAATATATTAATGTGATGTTGAATTTATACCATTTTGAACTCTGACTTGTGTAAAGGAATTGTGGTTTTTATCAAGCATAGAGAGTATGACTGAAAAACTCATATGAGAAATGAGTGATCTATCTGTTTTGGGAAATACAATATTTTTATTAATCAAAGGATATAGCAATATATATTGTTATGGCATAATTTTTGTTTTATTTTACAATAAAAAATAATGTGCAATAAAAAACCCTGTTTTTCCCAAAATAAGACCCCAATCGGGCTTTTGAGCGCATGGCAAATAAGTCCAAGGACTTATTTCAGGGTTCAAAAAAATATAAGACAGGGTCTTATTTTCGGGGAAACACGGTAATATTTTGTATTATTCATATTATAGAAATATATTTTTTAGTAAATCAGTGTCTATTGAAAAGTGTATCATGTAAGGTTGATTTCTTCCTCCTTTTTTCTCTTTACCTAATGCCCAGCTTTTATCACTCTGTCCAGAAATGAAAAATAGCAGTTCTGGCTATTTTTTCTTTAAGTATTTATATGTTGCTTCCTCTCTCCTCTCCCTATCCCCTATAAATTCTACACAACGTTCCATACAATTTTTAATATCTAAAATATGTTTTTTCATGTTCCCTTTAGGACAGAAAACATTTTCTTAGGGGAAATTTTCACATTCTTCTCAATTTTTGTTTCGATGGCACCTCTAGAGATGGTCAAGTGTCTTGAAAATTAGGTTAGTTATCAATACATTATGGTTTAGGGTTGTTTTTCTTCTCCCTCTCTCTTTCCTATTTCAGAAACTAGGAGCTGACTTGATACAAGAAAACTAAGTTATGAGTGAATTTCATAATATGCTTTACACCAGACAGCTGCTGTGTAGGAACATCCATCCAGTTCTTTGATATTTTTTACTTTAAGTTTTCTGTTTTCCTTTTAAACTAAAGTTAATCATCTGGACAGAGGGAACATCATTTTTTGCAGTTTTAGGAGAGCAACTGCGGGGGACGTAAATGAATAATGAAAAATGAGCCTCAGAGGACCCTTTTCTTTCTGTTAAGAAAACGTTATGGATACATCATTGTCATTTGGAACAGATGACAGTACTGTATATTCCAGGGGAAGATAGAATGCCAAAGCCCTCCAATAAGAGTAATTTAGAGATATGTAGTGTGGGCTAAGCATTGGGGGGTATCGATCTTTACTACATATCACATATATTACATTGACATTAAAATAGTGTTTTAAGAATCTTGGTGTCCTATTTTGTGTGTGTGTATGTGTGTTATTCATTGGGTCTCCTTATCACAAATATTCTCCAAATGGCTCATAGAATTGAAGTAATAAATATTTTTTTTAAAAAAACTTTACAATCTTGAAATAACTTAACAAAGAAGAATTATCTAAAAATAAGTTAATATTTTGGAGGTGTTCTATCAAGAAGCATTTTCAAACTTTTTAGTGGAGGGAAGGAGCTGGTATGAAACTAAAGAAAGAAGCATGGACAATTGCTGGTGGGATCAAGGTAGGCAAGAGATCATGATATCATGAAGCAAACACAACTTATGCACATGTATCCCACATGAGGGCAAACAGTGTAAAAGTGGGACTTGCATCATGACATGCATCAATGTTTTTGGATCTTTTGGCCTGCTACAGATACTGTGGCTTGGAGGCATTTTCTTTTCTGTTCTGTTTCAAAGGACATCGTGTTATTATAGTGTTCCTTTGCTTCAACCAAGTTGTGTTGAAAGTATTTCTTCAAAGAGCTTCAGTGATGAACCGTGGTTGGATATGCTGCTTCTAAAATCAAGGCAGCAAAAGATGGTCCCATCTTAACATTTCAAATCCAGGTGGCAAGATATGACATGCCACTTCTTACAGGCTACCAAACAAGTTTTTATTTGCTGATAATTACTATTTTTAAGTCTTCTGCTTTATACATAATCCATAAGATAAGTGATTGCAAACCTTGCTCATGTTTTGCTAATATAATGTAAACTTTGCATAATGTAATGTAATTTTCCATAATGCAAATTTGGTTTGGTTACTTTGGCAAATCGATGTAGTTTTCTTGGCAACATTTTCAGAAATGATTGCCATTGTTTTATTTCTAGGAATAAGCAAGAGTAATTGGCCTAAACTCACCCGATATAGGAGATGGGTTGGCAAAACCAGGTGGAGGGGTTAAAAGAGATATCAGTTTAGAATTGTTAGGTACCTACAAGTTCCCACATACCCTCCAATGCCATTGGCATTATCTAGTTTAATTAGGATTTAACTATTAGTTTGAGAGGATTCCTGTGCATAGGATTTTAGCAATAAATTAGTTGAATCTTCACATATTCATCTGTTTTTTCACACCTGACGCCCAGCTAGCTTCATCCTTGATCTTTAAAATATTTTTAAAAATATTTGAAACTTTACACACACACACCGACACACACACACGCACAAACACACACACTAAATTAGCAAATATTGGAACCTCAGCTGGCAATATTAATGTTGGGTGACTCAAATGCTTCACATATTCAGGAATGAATACAAAAGTGCTACAAGTATTGATTTTTGTGATTGCAAATAAATGTTAGCAAGAAAGCAAATTGGCAAATACAGAATCTCCAATTAATGAGAATTGACTTTAAATAGCAAAGGTGATAATACACATCTAAACTGCACTCCACAAAATATTTGAAATTAGTGTATGGAATAATCCATATATTACACACATTTTCTATGGAAGACATAAAACTAGGCAATATGAATATTGACAACATGTGTTGTTAACTATAGCATCATATTAGAAATCAATTTTGGTATACAATTTAAGACTTTTATTGACTTTTATTTCTACTCTGTTACAATGCATTTTTTAAATTATTTCCAGAGCAGTACTATTTTCCATTTATAATATTAAATTGTTCAAATATAATACAATGCATTTAACTTATTTGGGGATCATTAATTTGTAACCGTTCCATCACTTTGACAAAGTTCACAGGCTTTCTCACTTTACATAAAGTAAAATTCCAGGTTCTGATCTTCATGATAGGATTTCTTCACACCATATAAGTCTCTCTCTCTCTCTCTCTCTCTCTGTGGTGTGTGTGTGTGTGTTTCAAATTTGGCAACTTTAAAACTGTGGACTTCAACTCCCAGAATTTCCCAAATACCATTCTGAAAGTTGAAACCCACACATTTAAAGTTGCCAAATTTGAAAAACACTAATTTTGGGTCTTAATGAGATTATCAAGGTTAAGGAGTATTTATTTATACCAAGTGGCAATGAGATTATCACACACTTTTCCGATTAAAGAAAGATCATTCTTTTCTACACATGGGTCTCATCAAGAATAGGGAAAAACAACATGAAAACAAAAAAGCACGTTCAGCTTCTGGAACCATGCATGCTGAGAGATTCTGCAATTAGAAGAATGGGCTAGAATGCCCAGAGATTACAGGAAAGACCAAACAAAACTGAGTCAGAATGGTTGGTGTGAACAAGTATCATGTTTTTACAAGCCAGGCTTTAGGGGGCTTGTCCTGTGAGCTGGTCATGCTGGAGGAGTGACTAGAAGCGCGGGCCAGTAGAAGATGTGTTACCTGCATTTTGTACTTGGTGCTAATTTTCCTGTTGTGGAGCTGCTTCTTTTTGGACAGAATAGGATGATCTTTCTTTGGATCTGGCACTCATCACCACATGGTCCTAGTGTTGGCTGAAAGAGAGGTTCAGAGTTACCTTGTGGCAGTTGTGTTTGCTGCCTTTCCGTCTTTGGACTGCATGTACTTTTTGCTGCCATTTTTTTCTGTTCCAGTCAGTGGTGATTGGGCTTTTTGCTATGTGGGATACTGCAAAGGTTGATACTTTCTTATTTAACGTCTACATGAGACTACTAAATGTGCAAAAGACCATGGGGTGAGGTGTCATTAGTTTGCTGATGTTACTCAGTTGTTTAATTGCACCCCTGACAAATTAATTGATGCTGTAAACATCCTATTCTGGTGTCTTGGGACTATGAAATTCTGAATGAGGAACAACGGAGAAGACTGAGTGATTTTGGTTCAGGGGGCTTTACCTTATTGATACTAGATGAGGTTGCACAATCCTTAAAGAAGGAGCAAAGTGTAAATATCTATGAACTTCCTTCACTTATAAAGTTACAGAGAGTTGCAGATATCCACAACTGTCTATTTTATAGCTATATTACTGCTCATCTATCCAATTTATGAGAGTGAAGAGGATAGTAGCAAATGTAAATTGTCAATAACATAAACAATAACCATTAGCAAATGACAATAACAGAATCCTGAAATATACTCACCCTCTTAAGGGTACTTCTTATTAGTTTACAGCTTGGAAAGTCCTTGGGATTCTTTTTGTTTATGCATTCTAGTAGCATAGGTTTTACATGATTCAACATTTGTAACACTTCAGTCAAGCATTTTCTATGATTCCTGAGAATCAAACAATTGACAAATGTCTATTCTGCTAAAGAACAGTTTCAGAGGCACTGGGTTTTGTTTACTCTTTATGTTGAAGCCTTTAAATCCCTTCACTTTTAACTATATGTTGGCTAGGATTATCTAAGCAATGGATTTTGGCTGTGCCATCAGGTTAATTCAGTTTCATTTGGTCTCCGTTTTTCATACTCATTTCCAGAATTACTTTTGCTTCATTGTAGTGCACAGGACATATTTTCAGCATAAATTTCCTGCTCATTGTTGTTTCATTCACATGGGGAGATTCCCATCAGCAGGTTTTTCACTCGGTGAATCACTCCATCTGAAGTCTTATTCCATATCTTATGCAAAGTAATCTTGAGCACCAGAGTTTAATTTTCAATGTCTTATTAGATGCCATCCATCCAAAATTATTGATTTTGATATTACCAAGGTCTTCAGGCATGTGCAGTAAAGTTTGTGCTGTTTTCTTCCATGCACAAAGTGCCAATGGGGTGTGTGTGATAATAATTTGTTTATTTCTATTTCTGTTTCAGATTTCTACCCTAGAGATCAGAGAGCAGTGTATGGACATGAGGTTTTCCAACCATCTACAATCAAGCAGGAAAAATCTGTTCCCTTTTTCTTCAGACTATGTTGGCAAACAATAATTTCCCCAATTATCCTGAGTAAGCTTTCTACAAGTCTTATTGTAAACAAGACATTTAAATGTTGCTTCTAAACATTTTTGTTCATATTAGAATATAAATATCTCCAAAGGGAGAGGGGAAGTATGAGTTTCTTTCACCGTAATGTTTGATTTTAAACAATGCTTGATAACCTCGCTTGTTTTTACAATGGAAACAGCAAGATTCTAGCCTAACTCATCATAGTTTAAGACATAACATTATCAATCACATCTGTGGATCAGCTGTGGATTGATCAGAGGTAGTTGCCGCTGCTTTGACAAATTTAATGCCCCCAATTTCTTTAAATTCAGCAAATTTAAAGAAAGCATACATATTATCCCAACGTTCACTGGCAGAATTAAAAGTACATTTGTAACTCAGCATCCATAGCAGAAGACCCTTGAACTATCAATAGATAGGAGGAAAGGAAACCCAATTTGGATGGACACCATATTATACTGTAGGTACAGAAGTAGATCCACTTCCCCTTCTCTCACACCATAATCCACTCCTTTTCCTTCATCACAGGCACAACTATTGCTAAGTATAATGACATCCTTACCTAATGCTCTGCATACATTCTGTATCTTCTCTTGGAGTGACTGAATAAATGAGTCAAATTTGGCAAAAAAAATGAACTTAAGGCAAGACAATCAAGGAAGACCAGGATGATTCCAACTCCATGCAAAGGGCTGAAATCTGCATTTCAAAGTTTAAAATAAAGCTGCATGTTTCCTTGCATTGCTTTAAATTATATTTTATGGGCTCGCAACTCTTTTTGAATTTTAGCATTTGTATTATAAATAGTTACCCTTCATTTATATTGTTTTATCCTGTGATGTGCTGGAGTGCAAGGAAAGGTTTTCAAATATGCGGAGAACACAAAATTGTTATCTGCAGCTATTGCTTTAGAAGAGATAAATTAAATTCAAAATGACTCTGACAGGTTAGGAAAAAAATAGGCTTCAACTATCAAAAATTAGCAAAGAAAAATGTAAACTTATTCACTTAGAAAACCAAAATGTAATATACAGGGTAAGAAATATCCAGCTTGGCAATAGTACATGTGGAAAAGATCTTAGAATAGTAGCTGATTGTCATCTGAGCATTAATTAACAGCAGGATAGAATTTCAAAGACAAAATGTTCTTTTAGGCTGCATCATCAGAAGTATAGTTCTAAATCATAAATAGTAACAGTTCCATGCACACTGCTTTGGTCTATTCCACCTTCAATATTCTTTCCAATTCTGAGCACCAAATTTTTGAAGGAGAAAGTGGAACATATTCTGAAAAAAAGTGATAAGAATAATCAGGGGACAATACACTAAGACCTAGGAAGAGAGATGGAAAGAATTAGAATGTTTGCCTTTGACAAAATAAGCCTGAGGGAGTTATGATTGTATTTTCAAAAAACCGAAAGGATAATACATGAAATATGGCCAGAATGTGTTCATTACTAGAATATGTCAGTGCAAGAATGGGAAAATGGAATTAAATTACAGGGAAGCAACATTAGGAAAAATTGTGGAATACAAATAGCATTTCAATATTTAACCAATTATCCAGAAAGGCAGTGGGCTCTTTTCTACCATAGGTTCCCAAGTAGAGACAACACACTCATTTCTGGGGATGTTTTAATTTGGATATCAGAGGATTGGACAATCACCCTTAGGACAGCTTCTGTGTAAAAATATTTCCACAATTGAATAAGATACATTTAGCCTCCCATGCAGTGGTGGGTTCCTACCAGTTCGCTCCGGATCTTGCGAACTGGTAGTAGCGGTAGTGGGAGGCTCTGCCCACCCGCCCAGATGTCATCACAGACACTCTGCGCATACGCAGAAGCACTGTGTGCAAGCAAAGCCAGCATGTGCATGCACTCCCGTTGCAAACTGGAACCCACCCCTGCTCCCATGTAAGGCTCTAAGGCAAAGCATTACTGAAATTTTGGGAATTTTTTTTCCTCAAAATCATGTCCTGTGTCATATAGATCCAAAGTCTCTCTTGGATCTTCCAAAAAGTTAATCACTATTAGAAAGCAGTCTATCTTATGATATATTACAAGAAGAATTGGGATATTTTTTTCCCCTAAAATTAAAAACTGAGAAACACTGATTTGTACAAGTCACTTTCTAGACAATATCATCCTGCCGACATCATCAGTAAATTCCTTTCTTTAAAAAAATCTCTCTTCCTTCATATAAACCATGTCTAGTTCACAGACATAGTTGGACATTATTGATACTTCTGTGAAGTAGATATATAATAGAATACTTTGTCCTTTATATTTCCATTTTTTAAAAAACACACCCAGTGACTGGATTCAGGAATACATGAGTGGTAATACCTGAGAAATAAGATGTTGAAGTGAGATGTTATTATGCAAATACACAGGAGAGCAAAATTAATGTTACTCAATCAACCTTCATTTACATTTCATAACTTTAAATTCACAAACTTAATATTCATGTAAATTTTAATTACTTTCAAGTCAGATAAAAGTGAAAAAGACAATCCCTGCACACTTCTAATGAACCAGCAAGTTGTTCAAATAACTGAGCAAGATTAGCTAAGTCTGCCAGAATTTGGAATAATTCATGCATTGCTGGTAGACTTTCCACAATGTTCAGATCATTTCCACAAATACTAGTGCCCTAATTATCTAATTAAATAGGATAGTCATTCCAATTATAAATCTGATATTTGCCCTAGGAGCATAATTTCTCTTCCCCACTTTTTTAAACAGAAAAAAAAGCCTTTGAAAAATACTTTTGACTTTTGTATGGCTGGGTCCCAAACCGAATAACTTTACTCAGTAATTAAGTCTTACAGAGTGAACTTGGCCTTCATTAATGGCTTTAAATCTAATATTTAGTATAACCATAGTTGGGTAGAAAGGCCAAATGAGAGCATGTCTAGGCTCACTAATGTACACATCACTCAATACTAGCTGTTTTACCTTGAACAAATTAATATAGCAAAATAGTCCAATATAATTCAGGTTATTATGAGCAGAAAAGAAATTGTAATATAAATCCAGTAAGATACAAAATTGGTGTCTTCCAATTTTCTAGAGAAGATTAAGGAGCCACGGGTGGGAAGAAGTACGGTATTTTATCCTTCAGCGTACTCTTAAATTAAAAGAAGAAAACTATTGGATGAAATCCTGTAGATGTGCAGCAAGTCACATAGAATCCAAAAGCTATTGCTTATTTTGGAAGATTGGATACCAAAGAATCAGAGTATTGCCATCTTATCCAATAATTTAATCATGGTCCCAATTTTATTGAGTAACATAAGAAGTGACTGAAAAGAGAAATTTGGTATGGACTGTATTCACCATGGAGCAAGCAGAATGTGTAGCTTCCTTACAGCAGTTTGAAAACATTTATATTTCTAGAACAGTATTTCTATAACTCAGTGTTGTTTTAATAACTGTCATTGTGTTTAGAGAAGCTTACTTGGCATTTTAAGTTGCAATGCAATTCTTAAGCCTGGATTAGGCTTCTCCATCATTGCACATCAGGGAATATATGTGTATGTCATTTTGGGAACAATTGCATAAGTCAGTGATGGTTAACCTTTTGCCATTGCATGCCAAAGGGAGGGGAGTGCTGGTGGGTCACATGCATGTACACCCACACTCATAATTCAAAGTTCTCCTCATGCCCTGCCCCAGAGCGCATGCACGAGCAACACCCTGACCCTCCCCCCGCTTTTGGCTTGTGATGGCATGGTGGGCCCGGTAGGCCTATTTTCCGCCCTTCCCAGGCTACAGAGGCTTTCTAGGAGCCTGGGGAGGACAAAAATGGCCTATTGCACTGCCTGGAGACCCTCCGGAGGCCGGAAACAGCCCATTTCCTGACTTCCAGTAGGCCCTGAAGGCCCGAAAATCAGCTGTCCAGCACATGCATGCACGCTGGAGCTGAGCTAGGGCAACACTCACATGGCCACAGATATGTCTCCATGTGCCACCTATGGCAGGTGTGCCATAGGTTTGCCATCACGGGCATAGGTGTTCCATTTATATTTCTGCAAATGTTAATATACTGGCTAGGGGGCACTCAAACAGCAAAGCACAGAACAGAAAGTCCTACCAACCATCAGCACACAGGATACACGACATGCAGTTGGGATTTGGGAGGTATGCACATTGACTAGTCTGCAACCAACTGCAACCTGCAACTGCTTACCCATCAAAACTCTTGACAGTGTATATGGCAATACTTATGCACCATTGTGAGCAACCATATTTCAAGTTTAGATGAAGCCAAGACATCTGGGAGACTATGAGTGGCAAATATTTTCTGGAGCACTTTGATAATGGCCTTAGCAGTGGTGGAGAGCATTAATACAATCTCTATCCACTTTGAATATGCATCCACTATGATTAAAATGTTCTGTCCCTTTACTGGACCGGCAAAATCAATGTGGATCCAGGACCAGGGTGCCTTAGGAGTCTCCCATACCTTAGCCAGGGCAGCGGTCAGAGCTGGTCTGGATTCCTGGCAGGGTTTACAGCTTGTCACCCATTCTCTGATGTCCTGATCCAATTTCAGCCACCAGACATAGCTCCTTGCCAATGCCTTAATTCTTACGATGCCAGGGTGTCTGGCATGCAGTAATTCTAAAATATCCTGCTGAATCTTGTGTGGTATGATGACCTTTTCTCCCCACAACAGGCAACCCCACAATACTGACAGCTCTTGCTGGTGGGAAAAATGGTTTAAGTTCAGGGTCCCCTGAGTGTAGCCACCCCCTAAGTACATAGTTTATTATCCGGGACAACATCGGGTCTTTGGTGGACAGTCGGGCAATTTCTGGAGCGGCGACCGGGCCTTTCGCAGTGCTGTCCAGTTGCAGCACCTGGGTGGTGGGTGCTGGGTCCTCTATCAAGGTGGGCAACGGGCATTGGCTGAGTGCATGTTCGATGGATTTTCTGGGGCAGTGGATCAAGCTGTAAGAATAAGCTGATAAGGACAATGTCCACCTTATCATACCAGGGGTAGTATCACTGGGGTGGGTTGGTCCCCAGCTAGCAGTCTGAGTAGGGGCTTGTGATCGGTAACTATGGTGAACCAGTGACCATACAGGTAGTCATGGAAACACTTGATTCTTGCTACAGGCTTCCTTGTTGAGCTGGCTGTAATTCTGCTCGGCCGCCGATAGAGTCCTGGAATAGAATGCTATTGGCGCTTCTCAACCACATGGAAGCTGGTGGCTGAGGATGGTGCCAACTCCGAATGGTGAAGCATCACAGATTAGCACCAGGGGCAGCGAGTCACTGTAGTGAATGAGCACGCTGTCAGATGTCAGGAGCTGTTTGACTGCAGTGAATGCGTGGGCTTCGGGCTGACCCCAGAACCAAGGGACATCTTTCTCTGATAGTCTATGCAGCGGTTCCGCCACAGTGACCTTCTGTGCCAGGAACATGCTGTAGAAATTGAGCAAGCCTAGAAATGCTTATAGTTCTGTTTTGTTTTTTTGGTGTGGGGGCATTTTGGATTGATGCGACCTTGCTCTCAGTGGGATGGATCGCTGTCCTGTCAATCATAAACCCCAAGAACTCGGCCTTGGGTACTGCAATTTGGCATTTTTGGCTTTTGACTCCGAGTCCAGCCTTCCTAAATTTGGCTAGTATCATTCTTAACCTGGCAATCAGTGTCTTAGTGTCTTTGGCAGACACTAGGACATCATTGAAATAGGGCACTACCCCCGGAATGCCCTGTAGCAACCATTCCATGATACTTTGGAACAGGCCTGGGGCTATGCTGACCCTGAACTGCAACCGCCTGCACTTGAATGCTCCCCTGTGGGTAACTATAGTCTGTGCTTCTGTGGTGCTGTCATCTATGGGCAGCTGTTGGTAGGCCTCTGCTAGGTCTAACTTGGCAAATACCAAGCCCTTCCCCAGTGTGTGCAGTAGGTGCTGTACGATGGGGACTGGATAGACGCTCTGCGGTAATGGCTTATTTATTGTGCACTTATAATCGGCACATATACGGACTGAGTTGTCTGGCTTGACTAGTGTCACGATGGGAGTTTCCCACTTGGCATGGTTGATGGGTTCAAGGATCCCCTGGCTGATGAGCTTGTCCAGCTCTTGGTCAATTTTAGGTTTTAGTGCTAGCAGGATCCATCTGGCCTTCATTCTGATTGGGGCAATTTGGGGGTCCAGGTTAAAAGAGATAGGTACTCCATGTACTCACCTAAGTCAACCCTGAATATGTCTGCAAACTCCTCCATCAGTTCTCCCACGGCATCCGTCTCCACCAAGTGGACGCCTCCGATCACCAGTCCCAGTAGGCTAGGCAAGGCTCCGCCAATGACGATTGGTGGAAGGGTCCCCGTGAATTCTTTGTGCTCGATGTGGAACCACCCACAGCCAATAACCGGAACACGGTTCCCCTGGAAGTCATGGAGAGTGAGCCTCTGGGGTTGGAGGTCGGACTTTTTTAGGCCTGGTAGGACCATTTTGATTGTTTGCCAAGATACAATCATGAGTAATGATCCGGTGTCCAGCTCCATTTTGATGTTCTTCCCTTCCAACTTGAGGGTCACGAATATTTTTTCTGCTTCGGTTTCGAGCTGTTTGATGGTATAGCTTTCTCCCTTTGGTTCTTTGGTGCTTCCGCTTTTTCTGAATCGTGGCGGGAATTTCTTCTTTTCTTGTTGGCCATTTTGATTTCCAGGTTGCAGCAGATTGGCTGGCTGGCACGGCAGACTTTTTGGTCACACCGCTGGTAAATGGCATCTCGGAAATAGCATGTTGTCTTCCTCCACACCCCCCACACACAATTGATTCGTCCCTGGTGGATTGCGATTTTTCCATTTTTGAATGCAATCGGTAAACCTCTTCCTTGTCTTCCAATGAATCGATGAGTTTGGTGCTCTCTTGGTGGATGGTGGCCTGCACCATTTTGGAGTTCCAGTCCTTTATAGTACGACGGCCAATCTGTTTGATGCCTCGGCTGCTCGGGCTTCGTCTATTGCGGTCTGCAGCATTAGGTTGGGCCTGGAGAGCAATCTTCTCTGAAACCGGATGTCTCGTATGCCACTGATGAGCTGCTCGAGTAGGAAGTCTTCTAGCTCCTTGAACTCGCAGGATGAGGTGGCCCATATAGTGGTTGATGGTTTCTCCCTCATGCTGGGACAAGCTGTGGAACTCGTGTCTCCGGATGAATTTGGACTGCACTGGTCCGTAGTGTGTTTGTAGCATGTCCTGTAGCACCGTGCAGGCGGTCGAGTGGACTTGGGCTGGGGCAAGGAAGTCTCTTGCAATGTCACAGACCTCGTCCCCACAGTAACCCAGGAATAGTGCTTGCTTGCGGTTATCAGAGATTCCTGTGAGCTTGTTGGCCTCCAGGAAGACCTGGAACTTGCTCATGTAGGAATTCCAATTCCCAGTGGCTGTATTGAAGGGAGCGGTCTCAGCAAATTTCGGCATCTTTGCTTTTCAGTGGTAGTTGTGCTGTAGCGGGCAATGTCTCCTTCAGCTCGGTTCCCTGGCTGGCTGTTCTACATCCGTGCTTCTTTGAATCCCATCTTTGTCTCCAGTGTTAGATTGCGGGCGATTGAAGAGACGGACAGCAGATAGTGACTTTCAGTCTTTATTGCAACTATGTACAACCAGCAAAAGTAGCTTGCCTGCCGGCTCCTTTTAAAGGGCACGGGCCAGCAGCTCAATCAATCAGGGGGCTGGACAGCTCCAGCCAATGAATTCAAAGTCTGTTCTCCACCCTTGCAGGTGGACCGGAGTGGAGCCTACTGCTCCTCTGCTTCAGTATGTAATAGTATGTACTAGAAAAAAATAATACAATTGAAGTAAAAATATATGAAATCACATCCGAATTGCTTTAAATGTGGATGTGTTTTATGCACATACATAAAATTGTGTAGGAATCATCTGACCTGGTTTGAGGGCCAAATCTTGAGCTCTAGGAATTACCCAGGAATTATATTTGTGGTGCAAATTACTCCAGAGGTAGCTCAATGTGATTTGATGTTTTGTTGGGGATTGAAATTTAGGAGGAACAAAGCTCAAAACTCTGGATTTCTAACAGAGAGAGACAGAAATGATAATAACCTTCTGGTTCTTTGGCATGATGGGTGTTATACCTTTCTGGCTTTTTAGCATGATGGGATGACATTTCCAATCCCTTTTAATAAATAAATACCCACTCACTGAAGTCTTTTTAAACTGTTGGTTTGAAGTGGAATCAAATGCATTGTGCAACATTAATATGGAATTCTGCTTCAGATAGTTAAAATGAGGGCATCTGATGGAAATGAAATGTGTATTCATAAGAAGCTGTGTCTTATTTGAATGGAGTAGAACTACTTGTCAAGGGCCACAACATATGCACAAGCAGAACATGCTCCTCTCTTTCTTAAAAGCAAATTAGCTGCTAAACCAAGCCACCTGCTTAACCCACTTTGGAAAACAAGTTTCTTGCAAAACCTGAAGCTGGAGTGGTTCCACTTAGCTTTGCTACTGGTTCACAATGGGAGCATGCGCAAAGCTTCTGCACATGTGCAGAGCATCCATGATGATGTCTGGGAGGTGGGCGGAGCCTCCCGCCACCACTACTACAGTTCACAAAATCCGGAGTGAACCGGTAGGAAGCCACCACTGCTCCCTCCCACATTCCACTCTTCTTCCTTTCATCATTATTTTTGTTCTTTCAGATCCTTTATGCTGATTTACTGTGGTGGCACAATGGTTAGAATGCAGTAATGCACACTACTTCTGCTGACTCCTGAATTCTCACCGGCTCAAGATTGACTCAGCCTTCCATCCTTCTGAGGTCAGTAAAATGAGTCAACCCATATGCCTCTGCTCTATATATCAACAAATACATGAAAATATGTGATACGCTGACTCTGTAAATTGTTTAGAGAGGGCTGTAAAGCACTGTGAAGCATATAAATCTTAATAATATAAATTTAAACATTTGGGGAGGGGAATACCATGGCCCCCAGATTGTTGACATTTAAGAAATGCAATCCACCCAGTCTTCCCCAACTTGATGGTCTCGAATTGTTTTGAGACCACAACTAGCAGAAAGCCTAGTCTTGGTATCAAGTTGAGGAAGGAAGCTGTTCAGTGGCCATTATCTATCTACAGCTGAAGCCTCTGATGTCACCTATCTCCCATCTGAAGCACTTGGCTATGGGTTTCTAGAGATAAATCTATCACCTTGGTTTAAAAGACATTCCATCTCCCCATGGAACCTTTTGAACTGTAGTTCACTTGGGGTATCAGTCCTCCTGGACAAACTACAGGTCCCAAGACTGCAAGGAAAATTCTGAAAGCTAACTTAAAGCCAATACAAGGTTGGGATGCTGATATGATAATCCTCCATCCAAAACATGCAGAACTTTTGGTAGGAACCCTCCAAATCCCACAACCAATGGACAATTTGAAGGTACTTGGATGAAAGTGGTGGTCAAGCATCCAACACAAGGAAGGATCAAACCTGACCTTGCCCCCTGAGCTAATAATAGGTTCAAAACAATCCATATACAGATTTTTGTGCATAACCCAAACTACCCTGGGGGGGGGTGTTGTAAAACATCCCCCAAGCAAGCAATCCCAAGCCCCTTTTGGTTTCCCTTTCCCCCAGTCTCTTCTGGGATGCTTACCCTGAATTGGATCATCTTTGAGGCATCTCACATTAAGCATGTTGTGATGAATCTTGGGAGGATAAAGAACCTGCATGGAGGACATTGTGGCCCCTTTGACCCTGGGGTGACCAAGCAAAGCTCCAGACAACCAGAAGCAAAGAAATGCAACTCTAGTGACCTCCCCCCTTCCTGGAGCAGAGACCAGAATCCCAGTGAAGCCTCCTAGATTGGGAAAGTGATCTTGACCCTGCCCCCCTCTGTGAAGTGAAGCCACACCCAGCTGTAGCTCCCAGTTAGGCTCTTCCCAACTGAGACAACCCCCCACTCCTTTCTTGGTGTGCTCTTCTGGTCTCGGATCGTCCCTTTGCTTTGAGAGGAAGAGAAATGACCCAACACTCCCCACTTTTGCTGCCTTTTTGGTGACCAGCAAGATAGTTGTTGGTCAGAGAGGAGGGGGGTCAAGCTATTTTCCAAAGCACCTGAAGGACCAGACAAAGAATAATGGATGGAAGCTTATCAAGGAGAGATTCAACCTAGAAAATAAGGAGAATTTTTTTGACAATGAGAACAATCAACCAGTGAAACATCTTGCCTTCAGAAGTTGTGGGAGCTTCATCACTGAAAGCTTTCAAGAAGAGATTGGGCTGCCATCCATAAGAAATGGTGTAGAGTCTCCTGCTTGGGTGGGGTGTTGGACTAGATACCCTACAACCGTGATGGCGAACCTATGGCACGTGTGCCACAGGTGGCACGCAGAGCCATATGGGTGGGCACGCAATGATTGGCCCAGCTCAGCTGATTTTTGGGTGGGGAGGGGGGAAATGGGCCTATCGGAAGTCAGAAAACGGCTGTTTTCCGGCCTCCGGAGGGCCTTCAAGGGGTTGTGAAGGCCGTTTTTGTCGTCCACAGACTCCTAGAAGGGCTCTGGGGCCTTTGGAGGGCAAAAAAAATGGAAATTCCTGTCCCACTGCAAGTCAGAAAATTGGCATTTTCCAGCCTCCGGAGGGCCTCCTTATGGGTGTTGCACGTGCGACCCCCCCTCCGTCCCCTCCTTTTGGCATGCGAAGCAAAAAAGGTTAGTCATCACTGCCCTACAAGGTCCCTTCCAACTCTGTTAATCTGTTAAAAATCAAATTGCTATTGCTATTTACATAAAATATTTAAAAGGACCATCACTCCATTGACACAATTTTCTGGGAGCTGGAGCCATAGAGTAACAAAATCAGAGTTTTGTGAAGACCAAAATGCAAAATGGAATGATTTGCCCCATACAAGCTTTTAGGATGCTCTTAGGATAATGTTCCATCCAAGCTAACTGAAGCTTGGAAATTACTCAGATCTACCCCAGGACCAAATCTGATGGTCACCTTTAATGCATTAGTAATGATGGAGCACTAACTGCATTGCACAATGCAGGAGAATATGTGTGTGTGTGTGGGGGGGCATCTGTAGAATAGACAAACTGGAAAGGCATATTGGGTTAATTTCTCTATCAAATGAGATGATGGTTGATTGTCAACTTTGAACATTTACTCAAGTTACTTGCAGAATGCTGGAGCAATATTTATACTTGCCTATATGTTCTTGAGAATTGAGAGGCCTTTGAACTATGGTGCTGGAGAAGATTTCTGTGAGTCCCTTAGATTGCAAGGTGAACAAACAAGTCAGTTTGAGGAGATCAACCCTGACTGCTCTTTAGAAGGCCAGATCCTGAAGATGAAACTCAAATACTTTGGCCACCTAATG
>JANHFK010006158.1:207703-222670 GCA_036250565.1 Sibynophis collaris
CACTTACCCTTTTCCCAAAAACCAAAAAAAATTTGAAAATAAAAAAAAAAAAAAAAAAAAAAAAGAAAACGCATGGTCCTCACAAGCTCCATTTTAGGCTGTGACGGCCTCCTCCAACCCTCTGCCAGCGAAAACGGAGCTCTCTGTTCGGTAGCCTGTTTCCACTGGCAGAGCGCTTGGGCCACCACAGGCACCCCCCTGACATGAGTGAAATCAAGATGGCCATGCCCACCCTGGCCCCCTGAGGTCAAACACAACCGCGGCCCTCAATGAAATTGAGTTTGACATCCCTGTTCTAACCTCTATAATGCAACAATCAGACTCTGTAGATGTCATTTCACTTCTGAGACATAATTAGCCCTGAACTTTGCACTTTGGACAAAAGCAGAAATAAAAGGTCACTTTATCTAACACATACATAAGCACAAGCACCTTCCATGTGACACGACAGGCCGCAGCCTTGTAATTCAAGACCCCATGTTTCTAGGTACTGAGATGAGAACAGCTCTGGCTATTGCCGGAACACTATGCCGGAAATGCTTTTAAGTGCTTCAATTTGGAGCCAGAACTACATTTTAGATTGCAAAAGGCGCTGCCGCTGCTATAGGGAACACATCCTTAGCACAGTAGAATCATTCAGTATAATTAAACAAGCTTTAATTCAATCATAAAAACTGCAATTCGAAAAAGATCATGTTTAGATGTCATCATCTAATGTTTCCTCCTATCCTGGTCAAAAAAAAGTTATCTAAGTTTAGCTGGCAGGAAAGCTGACCACAGGTAGGACTTTGCAACGATTATGTCTCTTTTTCCATTATAAGACTCTTCTTCACCCAGTTATATTTTTAGAACATCTATTCCTGTTGAACGACGTCCAGATATTTTGGGATTTGAATTTTTGCCTCATGCAAAAAAAAGGGAGCGGGAGCAGAGTTTTGAAAATTGGATTCACTCACTTCTTCCAAATTGGCTGTGTGACTCATCCTGATGAAATGCCAAAAAGAATCCACAGGCAGAAACAGCTCAAAATTTGGTATCCGCGTTGTAACACTGTCAAAATGTCTCTTATTTTTCTGAAATCCTGAATTGATTTAGCACTTGGCTTGAGTCCCAATCAAATGTCAAAAAGTCAATCTGTATTTGGTTCAGTACATGACACCACTGATCAATTATAGACTTCACAAAGGTTTTCCAGAAGATATCATATACACAGCTGACATCTACATTGGCTCTACATGTTGAAATCTAATGATCTGCTCTGAAGGAAAGGGCTCTAGAATTTGGTTAAAAAACACACTTAGCTGGTAGAAAGCAGTCCTTCAACAATCTCCCTTGAAATAAGGAAATATATTAACTGTAAAAACACTGCCAAAAAATCAGGAACTATTAGGCATTACATGTTCCCAGAGACATTATACTGTACTTATATAGCTAGATGTCCCGCTGTTAAAAATGACATGTACCTAACTATATGTAACCCTTCCACTGTAGGATAGCACTAGCCAGGTGCAAGGGCCTGCCCACTGAGTTTACAACAGACTATTGTTGTATTCATGGCAACAAACATGCATATGTATAATTTAAACAACTATTGATTTCTCCGACCCATGCATGAATAATGTATACTGACATAATCATTTCCCTTAAATCATTTTTCTTTGGGTAAGTAGAGGGCAAATATTTAACCAGCATATGGAAGGGCAAAAACCATTTGGTGCTATGTACGAAGAGCAAATAATATAATACAGCTGGTGACCCAGAAAACCTTGCTGCAGTTCCTATATCTGTCTTCTATATGTCCACGTCAAGAGAGCTAAAGGTTGTATTCTCAAGATATGCATGGCTTGCCCATCCTGTCTCCTAGTTAATTGGTATTACTTTGTGGACTAGCAGTATATTACACAGAACAATTGGGCCTGTTACTACAAAGCATGCCAGGAACTTATCATTTCCTTCCCAACTTCCTTTTTCTTTTCCTTCTCCAGAGGAGAGATAATAGAAACCCTTGGTGGCGTGTTTAGAATCACTTTCCTTCATTTGCATGAGACCTGTTTAAGGTATTGTTTCAGGGCACATCTAGCCAGGGCACATAGCCAATTAATCCAGTTTTGAAGCAGGAGAGAGTATACTAGGTTAAATTTATCTTCTCTTCACAACCAATCTCTACTCTGCCTAAGAAAGGAGGCAGAGTATTGTCATAACCATTTATTGAAGAAAGTTAAAGTGCATTGATTGGTGGAGTTTGCTACCAGCAGGAAGAGTATCCACCAATTGTTTCCCCATCACAGGCTGAGTCTGGGGGAGAAGGCAAGTTTAGACAGATGGCTAGAATGCCAGGTTTAGCCATCTGCCAGAAGCTTTACAGCTGACAAGATCCTTTCGCAAGCACCAGGAGTAGAGATGAGCTCAAAGACACAAAAAATAAAAGAGAGAAATGCCCTAGCCTACAACTTTTTCTAACAAATTTGATGCAACTATTTTTCATGTTGCTGGATAAGAGAAGTCCTGGTCTAGTACTTTTTCAAATGATATTTAAGAGTCCTGCTCTTAACAGTTTGTTAACTATTAACACCTCTGGCACAAACAATGAATGGTCATTCCAGAATCTACATATGTTAGATAGGTAATCATATTTTGTAGAAAGTGGTTTTGGATCACACACACTTACAGTAGTATCAACTTATAAAATTAAAAAGAAATTATTAAAAATATATTTTATATTTTATAAAAAATTACAAAATCCTATGCCAAGGTATAAGATGTTTGAATCTAGCCAGGGGCTTCATAGTGATTTTATTTTTTGTCCCTTCAAGTCCGTATTGACTTCTGGCCTGATTGCAACCCTCATAATAAATATTGGGTCTTCCCTTTCAGATTCATGAGTAACATGTCTTCAATAAAAACTACTTTTTGGATACTCGTTTAAATGTAATCCTGGATTAAGAGACCTTGACTACTAGTAATCCTGGATTAAGAGAGCTTGACTAGTGGTTAAAGTACCAGGCTAGAAACCAGGAGGCAGAAACCTTGAATTCTAATTTCGTCTTAGGCACAAAACCAGCCGGGTGGTCTTGGGCCAGTCACAGTCTCTCAGTCCTGGTAAATAGTTAGTGGCAAACCACTTCTGAAATCTTGCCAAGAAAACTGCGGAGACGATCCTGGAATCCCTTAAGCTGAGTGGGAACCTTCACATGCAGCACAATGCAATCTGAACTCTCTCCTTTTTGTTAAGCACACAACAGGAAGAGAAAAATTTAAGACATATTCTATGCAATTAACTGTTTATCCTTTCGGCACTATGATGTCTAGAGTTTTTCCTTTCCCTGGTTTGTGGCATTGTGGGCAACAGCATAATATTCAAGTAAAAGCTGACTTCAAGTACGAAAAAGTACATGGACTAATGACCAGAACCTAAACTAAACTATGATTCATGGAGAATTTTAAAACCTTAATCAGCCCTTAACCTAATAGATAAAATAAAACACTTCAACCTAATAGAAATTTTAAAAACACATGCAGTTGCTGAACTTGGGAAATCAAAAAGTTAGTAAGCAATTGCTGTTTCATGTCATCCCGTTTGTTGCTATCTCAGGGTAAATGAGATGCACCACTTAAATGGGTAGCAGTCAATCTGGATGGGAATCCAGACAATGCACAGTGACTGACTCACCCTGGCCCTCTCACCCTAGACAACACACTGTAGGATAAATCTCGCCATGGAACAATTCAACGCAAAATAACTCAATGGAGGGACAAGTGAACTGCAGTGGGCCTCGTCTTGCTTTAGGTTTGAACCTTCTCAAGTTAGAAGTCCTCGATGCTGAGTGAGCTGCAATTCTACTTGTCCCTCTCTTGAGTTATTGAACTGTCCTGCGGTTGGCCATGGCAAGATGGCCGAGGCAAATTGATCAAGGATATTTGGCTGGGGCAAGTCGGCCACAGTGAGACAACGACGGCAAGTCAGCGAGGGTGAGTTGGTCATGGCAAGTTGTCCCATTCCATCTGGATGGCCTCACAGTTGGTCCTGAGTCAGTTCCTATTGTTTTTAAGACAAGAAAAACATTTTTTTGTGAAAAGTCCATAGCGACAGTATTGAGTTTGGTGCCTCATAAGCAAGATTGGAAGAGGAGATATTATCTACTTTCAGCCTGCTGTTGAAAAGTACAATGAAAAAAGATATGGCAACTCACATTTTGAGGGTTAACTCTAGGACTTACTTCATATCTATGACTCTTCCTTTTTTACCAATGCAAGTAGGAATGGGATCAGAGATGGGATCGGAGATCAACTTAACCCAAACAATCACTGAGTTCTTGACTAAATGAATCCTTCCATAATCCTCAAGTTGGGTTATGACATTTGCAGAACATGCTAATTTCATCTATGGCCCTCTTAAATGTGTCATAACAACCTTAAAGAACTGGTTATGATTTTGCCCTGTTATCAAATCGCATACCAGAGCCACTTCAGAGATAACTAATTTCTTTCACCTCTAGCCAGCAACTAAAAGCAAACATAGATGCTAATCATGCAATTTGCCATTGTGCAATTAACCTTTTAAAAGCAAATTGCAGGGGCAGGTGCCTGAATTCAGATTAGGAACATCTAATCTTCTCCCCGTCTGCAATAGTTATAATCCATATTGTAGAATAAGGCTTTCAAGCTGCCTTGGGGGGAAAAAAATTACAGGAGTGCTCCTGGATTTTAGCGGGAGCTTTTTTTCCTACTACAAATTCAAATTGTCAGGTAGTTGCTATGAATTAAATCACAATGGGTGAGAAAGAATTAACTTCTTGCAATTCCTATTCCATGTTTCAAATCAGTTTGGAGTTATTAGTCTTATAATTCACTGTCACTGATCATGTAGCTACTAATCCAAAAAATGGGATTTTTAACCCACTCTACTCTAATTTTTCTACAGATCTCCACTGAAAAATTATCTACTCCCAAACTAGCCCTGCAACAGATCTTTTGGATATAGCTTCCGCATTGTCCCAACCACTGTTTCACTTGTAGCTTGGTGATTAATGGCCATAGGTCTGGCTTTTGAGCTCCCTAACCCTAACCCTTCCCATCTACCAATGTTCAGAACTCTAAATGAACTTGTGGTCCTATAAATATGAATAAGCGCACAATTTAAATTTTCCTTCCTATTTTTAGATTATTGAGTTGAGGGTACATTGTCTAAGTTATAGGTGCACAAAAGCAACCCAGAAATCTAATGAGATCAAGGGTATCATTTCACTTGACAAAGGCTAGTCCCTCAATGGTTCTTGTACATGAGCCATAAAAATCTTTACAACTTTGGTCTACTCTATAACAACTTTTTTATTTTTACTGTCTATGCTGTGGATGGTTGTTGATTGAATAAGCTTCTTAAGATTTAAAATAATCTTGTAGCAGTTTATTTTTGAGTTTGGTTTATTCAAACAAGACAACTTGTTTTCTTCCCAATATACTTAAAAGCTGACTTGGAAATCAACATTTGGATCACTTAATCAGTTTTAAAGGCTGCCCACTCATCAACAATGCTGGTCAGATCATATACATGGTTAATGTCCTAGAGGCAGATATGAGGTACATTGTGTGAATTTCCACAGTAACAGAAATGCTGATTGTGATTTCCCAACAATCACATTATTAACCATGGCTTTGCTCATTGCAGCGTCCTTCAGCACACACCATAACAGATCCATGCAAAATGGTCACGAATTTAGCAAGAATATATGGATAGCCCTTTTGCTGCCCCCTCTTGCTGTTACAAACAAACAATAGGTCTATTAATGCTTAGCAAATAGCAGGAGGGTGTAGGAAATAATCTGATAGTTTAGGACAGGCGTGTCTCATGGGCCACATTCAGCCCTGGTCAACTAGTAATCTGGCCTCATAAGATAATTTTTAAAAACTAAAAATTATGGGAGGGAGAGCAGACATAAAGTATCAAGAAGAATCAAGAAGTTGTGGTTGCTCTATTCCTGGAGGTTATCAAGAAGAGACTGGAAAACCATTTGTCCAGAATGGTATAGGGTAGGGGTGTCAAACTCACAATGACACATTGTCGTCACGTGACATATCGCACCTTTTTCCCCTCCACTAAACTGGGGGGGGGGAGGGGGCAGCATGTGATGCATCCGACCAAGGGCCACAAGTTTGACACCCCTGTTATAGGATCTCCTGCATGAGCAGATATTGGACTAGACTCTCCAAGGTCCATTCCAACCCTATTATTCTATGCTCTACGTTCTAAAGCAGGGCTGTCAAATGCAGGCCAGATACGTCATGTGCTAGCCATGCCCATGCCTGGTTTAGCAAGGAGGGAAAGTCATGATACATCACATGTCGATGCCCTGACAATGCGTGTTTGACACCTCTGTTCTACAGGACGTTTGTTATTTATATACATTAACTGTGTTATATATTTTATATGCAGCCCAAGACAATTCCTCTTTATTTGGTGCAGTTTAGGCAGGTTGTCAAAAGGAGCTCAGATTTGGCTGAAAAGTGATTCAGATGTTACAACAGCTACAGCTACAGCTACAAATATATCCAACCACTCCAGCTCCAATAAGCTCAAAATATCCAATCAAACCAGTTTTAAAAATATGTTTTCCCAAAATAGTGGGAAAAAATAGATGAGCTAGAAAAAGCTTCAGGCTGCTTTATTTGATGTGCTGTAAAAGGTACATTCATATTTCACTTTCTGAAAAGAAAAGCTAAATCACTTGTCCTGCAGAAGTAGTATATAATATTTTTTCCCCAAAAAATATTATTATCCCAGTTTTTCACTCACTGTGAGTTAGAATATTATCTATGTATGTTCTTTGATCTCACAAACTGGACTACTTTCTGGACCAATTAACAAAAAGATCCCATTATAAATGTGAGATATTGAACAAAGATATTTCTCTTGCAAGGCAAATTGTATTTTGAGATTCAGAAAGATGGGAATAAATGCTGCCCGTTTTCACGACAGAGTTATTCAGATTTGCTTATTTGTACTTTGCCTCTTCAAAAGGCTTAATATTACAATCTAAAAGCCTAGCATTACAATCCATATGCACACCCATATGGAGAAGGGGCACATTAAGCTGATTAAAATGTGTATGAACCCAAATCAAGTGTATTAAATAGTAAACACAAATATAACATTCCAAGTCTCCCTGATAGGACACCATAGTCTCTTTTACATTAATTTCCACTAATATCAATTGATGGGAATAGAAAATGCCTGTCCTCACAACAGTTACATTAAGAGATTTAGGCCATGGCAAATGGGAAATCTCAGAACAGCAGGATTCCAGATGGGAAAGACCATGTCAAAAAGACTATTTTGTATAAACTGAAAGAAGCCGAAAAAATCTGAACCTTTCCAGCTTCCCTTTTGCATCAAATCATGGAGAAAACATGCCCCAGCAACTTTTTTTCTGTCAAATCTCCATGTTGTTGTTGTTCTTTTTGTTCCCAACACTTTCAGCATGAGACAGCTTTAACGAGTAGTTTTCACCATAAGTTGGTAGTAATCAGTAGTTTCAAAGCGTGTGAAAGTGTGTAAGGTATGTTGCACTTTGCCAACAGTTCTGTCAAATGATCTGTACAGAATGGAATTGGCACTTAATTGGCCATTGCCGCCCTCTCCAATTCTCAGGCACTTTCCTGCACTGCAATTTCTTTTTCCTGGTCCCTCCATCAGCCAAGAAGCATGTTTTAAGATGACCCTTTTTGAGGGTTCTTTAGTCTTCTGCTTTACCAAGCACTCAACCAGGCAGAATTTTGAAAGAAAACTAATTCCATGCTCTCCAGGAGAAAAATAGATTGAGCTGTCTTTCAAAACAATTTACACAATCCCTCTGAAAAACAGTTTGCAGAGCATGGTCATCCATAAGGGAGGAAGGGGAGCAAATGATCATCCATGGGTGATGATGTCATCTTGCAATGTCACGACTTACATACTAGCATCAGATGGTGGGATGCAAAAACACAATAAGACATTTGTGGGATCGTATTATTGCATGCCTTGTGGTCACTTTGGTGTCATTTCAGTGCGCTTGAGTACCACTTCTGCAGAAGCGCATTTTTCTGAAAAAGCATTAAACCTGCACTCTAAATATCTTTTAAAGCCCACCTTCACATACCCGCTGAACAGAGATACCTCTGTATTTGTGTCTGCTCTTTCAATAAGGAGTCTAAGCATGTCTCACAATTTTGAAAACCAATCTATGTGCATACATTCACAGAGCTCTATGATGCTTGCAGCATCAATTGCCTTTATGGCCCCATTCAATTCTCTTTCTTCACTGAAACTTGTGATATCAGCTAGTTTTCACATGTTAGCATGAAGGATGCTTGGCATCCAAGAAATCAGACTTCATATGTCAGATCTCCATCCCTGGATCTGCACCACTGTGATTGCCAAATGATTTCTGCCAATTGATAACATTAAGAAAAGGTAAAAAAAAATAGGTAAAGGAGTCTCTGTAGATTCTATTCCATTAGTTGATGCCATCCATAGGGGGAAGTGCTCATCTCCGTTTCAAGGCCATTGAGCCAGCACTGTCTGAAGACATTTCCGTGGTTATGATGTCACAGAGCACTGTTACCTTCCTACTGAAGTGGTACAGATATATCTACTCACATTTGCATGCTTTCAAACTGCTAGGTTGGCAGGAGCTAGGTCGAGGATGGGATTTTCTTCTCATTCAGAAAATGGGAATGAAGTAAAATCAGAAAGTTTACCCAATCACTTTACTTAGTATTCCATGCAGAGACAGCATCAGAGCACACTCTTGGCACCAAGACAAAGCCAGTGATAGTTTCAGGAAAGGAATTAACAATGGCAGAGCAAAAAAAAAATAAAAATTCCTAGAGCAAGATGAGCAGGTACCAGTTTCTTCCAAATAGATAGCTCACAGGTTTTGCAATCAAAGACAGATGCAGCTTCCTGAACTGAGCTTCTCTGAGGAAGACAACAGATGGGAATAGTGGGATACCACATGGTCACAAATGGTAGATGACATCACTTGAAGCAAATAAGGCAGGATAACTGCTCTATACCTGAAAGCATTAACTGGCCAAGGAATGACATGGGAGCAATGATGGAGACAACATTGCTAAAACATACCCAGGGCTCGTTATTCAAGGACCACGTATATACAGTATATAATACAAGACTCCTTACCAAAATCTTTGGCACTGCTCTGAACTCCTTTTTTGCAGGCATTTGAGATCACACTGCTAAAATTCAGCAGCAAGCTCCAATGTCAATACAACTGATAGAAAGTGATCAGTCAAACAGTGTCTAGGCCTGGCCATCAAAGTGCAAAATTGTTAGGCTTGGCATGCTTATTCAAACTGAATTTATCCAGATGTTCAGATGGACTTTATTAGTATCACAGCCTACTCCTCTTTTGGGGTTGAAGCAAGTGTTTTAAATTGTCGTGAAGGGAATGGGAAATAGTTCCAAACAGACAGCTTATTCATGATGCATTTCTTTAAATGGGAAGCGGTAACTATAAATCAGATATGAATTAGGTATGGCACAGTTCCTTCCATTTTTTCCAATTATTTTCCAAACTGCAAGGCACATTTTTCAACAACAAGCGATTTAGGGAAGATTTAAACATTGCATGACCCCTCCATAAAGTTTTGCACGAGGGTTTCTGTCAACTTTTTACCTGTTGGAACATTTACTGTAAAGACTGTGTAATCTTAAACCATTCCTCTTGCTAATAATACTACATCTTCCATTTAAGAAAAAAAAGGTTATTTTCCACTCTACACTGCTCTAGTCTACTTGTATGTTTCTGCTGCATCAGCATGCCTTAAGTAGGAGGTTCAAATTGTCACTTGGTCCCACTTTCTGACCAAGCAACAAGTGGATATCTGTGATCTTTGAATACCATAATTGCACCTGAGATGGACCATATGACAAATAGAGATAAATAAAATCATTTTTATCATTTATGCACTGACAATAATATCCCTAGTTGGCATGGGATACCGTGCAACTCCATAAAACAAAATACCATTCCAGTTACTGAGCCCTCATATTAAAATACTGAAATTTCATAGTTCTGTGTGATTGTGACTGTAATGAAAAATGTTGCCAATTCCTAAGTTACAGTACATTAACAGTGAATCCTTCCTGCAGTTAAAGGGAAATCTGTTAAGTAACTCAAAACATTATGGCAAAATTGTTCCCCAATATGATGAGTTTGTAACTCTTCAGCATTAGAAATATCTATCGTATTTTGCTTGGCCCTATAAGCCTTCCTTACTGCCACACGAAAATCAATACAACTGCTTCCTTTTTGAGACAAGGAGGTTACGTGTGAATATCTTGGCATCAAAAATCACAGAACCCATGCCTTTTAGAGTTAAGAAATTCAGAATTTAGCCAACAATTCATTATATCAAATATATTTACATTTAGCCAGCAGTAAATGGTTAAGGTTCTTTTAGAAGAACTCCCAAATTCTTGAATCCAAGGAATGGATGAAAATAAGGGTTGGTTTCGTGCAGCCTTGTTTGATTTTGCCGTTTTTGTTCTTTAGGAACATTGTTTTGTATAAAGAGAAATATCCAGATTCTCCCCAACCTACAAGCTGGGCCTTTATGAAATAGCCATTGCAAAATCAGTTTTCCAAGAAGACTTCCTTTGGGATACTTCCTTGGCAAGTGTATGACCTGCCAATTTTACTAAGGGCTAAACTAGCATCTCTGGGGACTGTGATCCCATACCTTTTCTTCCAGTAATAGGATTTGTTTGCAGCTAATGAAATAGGCTTTTACTTTGACGACATCCTTTCCTGGATGACATCTGGTCAGGCTGCATCAACTTCCCCTCACCCACCCCACCCCCCAAAAAAGTTAATGACAACTGAGTTGGAGAGAGAATTTCCTCCTTTTCTTTAACACATTGGTACAGAAATTGATAATCCCCAAAGACCTCGATGTTTCTCCTTCCTCTCATCCCATTTCTGAGTTGCCCCAGCCACAGTAGTTTATCATGTCCAATTAGCCATCTGCCATGCTGATATCATGATACAAAAGATGTGCTCAGCCTTCCACCATAACCCATCAGCGGGCCCTTTGTTCAAGCTGACAAATCGGAATCAGACCCCATTGTTCTTGTCTGACTCTCTTGTCCGCATGTAGGCTGCTACTTCTGATTAAAACAGCAGGAGTACCACAGGGCCCTCCAGGACTTAGGATCTGTGCCAGGAACACAACACAGTATCACAAAACTTCTACTTAGCTGTATGTATTTGATTAACAGAGTATACTGGGTTATAGTATTCTCTTTAGAGTTTGCCCACTGCAAAACATGCAAGGATTTAGAAGTTTTACTATCTGATTAGCAATTAATGTTTAATTTGATTAGTTAGAAAGTATAAGGAGCAGTATTGCACCAAGCTTGAAATGAACGTATTTCTCGCTTCCCAAAACCCCATTTCTATAAAGAGACAAATAGAACTTCCTAGCAGACTACTGCTCATAATGCCACAAATCTATTCTACAAATCTAAAGGCAGTCCTTGGGTTATAAAAGAAATTGGGACCAGAATTTCCATCTCTAAGTAACATAGTTGTAAAGACTACATCGCATCTGGAAATCCCGGTCACCCTCATAAATCTACAACCATACAGATTGTTAAGCAGGGAGAGGCAGGTGTCCCAAGAAAGCAAGTTGGTGGATGTGCAGGTACAGTGGCAGGCAGCAGGTACTGCAGGCAAGCAGGCAGATGAAAAAGCACCAGAAGGGACTTCCTGCCAGCTTCCCCATGGACTTTGCTTAAGGGAAGCCAGCAGGAAATGTCAGAAATCACAATTAGGTGATCTTGGGGACCCTGAGACGGTGGGAACTCTGAGGGCCATAAATCCCCCTCATTCAGCAATGTTATAACTTTAAACTTTGTTGAACCCCAGATGGTTTGTAAACCTTTATATCAGATATGCTGGCATGGGCTATGTATACAGACAGCACTACATACAAACCATCTGGAAAGAGAAGCCTGTCCTCAGGAACAAGGTTTCGCCTGAGATCCTAATGCTCTGCTATTGTTTAGAAGAGTCACGAAGACCTGACACTTCACCCAAGCCTTCGGTTAGACCCCTCATGTCATCATGTTTGCCATCTTTCATCTTTATCCTTTTTTTGTATTATATATTTAATTGTAATTTGTTTGAGTGTGGTGAACTGCCCAAAAGTGTTGAGAGTTGGGTAAAATAAAATGTAATAAATTATCATCATCTAAAAGAGCTGAGGTGGTGCAGTGGTTAGAATGCAGTATTACAGGACTAACTCACTGCTCACTCCAGGAGTTAGATTCTGAGCAGCTGAAAGTTGACTCAGCTTCCCATCCTTCCGAAGTGGGTAAAATGAGGACTCAGATTGTTGGGGGCAATATGTTGACTCTGTAAACCGTTTAGAGAGGGCTGTATAGCACTGTGAAGCAGTATATAAGTCTAAGTGCTATTGCTATTGCTATGCAATCTGAACTACATCTATCTATGATCATTGGGTCCACATCTCACTGTGCCAAAAATAATGGAAAGCATTAACAAAGCCCCAGTAAAAGCATCCTACTAGGAGTCACTGATCACTGCTGTGATAGCCCTCCTATCATAATAACTCAATAGAATAAAAGTTGCCACCGGAGAAAAACTATGGACAACCTTCAGTCAAATAATTTACCCATCCTTTGGAAACATCTATTCACCAAATCTATTCACTAACAGCAATAAATTTTGTTTTTTGATGTGACCACAAAGGCACTAAGACTTTATTTTTTTTCAATCACTGGAAACACAGAGTAAAACAAAAGTTAAATATCTTCATGTATCTACAGTACATGAAGTCAATAGATGAGGACATCTGTTAAGAGTTAGGTATCATCAGTACACAAATGACACTCAGTTGTATATCTCAATGGGGAGTAAGGAAGAGTCGGAGTCTTGGAAGGTAGAAAATACTAACATGCACTATAATTCTTCCTTCCTTTCAATAGACAACTACCACAGTTTTTATCTATACCCACATAATCCTAAAAGATATAGATTGTTTTCTACACACTTATTCCGTCTGTCTTTAGGCAAATAGTTGCTGCAAAACATAATATTGAGCCTATTAGCCAGTTTCTGATGCCTCCCTTTTGAAAAAGTTGGCCCTTGTTCTGAACATTAAAGTCCAGTCTACTGTAATACTGACTTAATTGCAGAGATTGTTAAACTCCCAAGTAATACAGATTATCATTAGCACTGGTGAAACTCCCACTCTAAACCAAGAGTTGCCAGCCCTTTATTCAGTGTGAATTGCCAGACAAAGTTAAATGTCTGAATATCCTGCTGATCTTCATATTAGAGGAACAATCATTGCCTCCCACTGAGCCCCAAAGCCTATTTCTCCTTACTCAGGACATATGACCCCACAAAATAATTTCTATTATAGAAATGACCAGGCACTTCAACCTACCAATTGCTACTATTAAAATGAAGATAATTCCTTTTCATTATCCTCAGTGAAGCATAATGTGATCAAAAAACTTTCAGTGTACCTAATTACAGTAGTTTTGTTTCACTAACAAAATAAAAGCCAAAATCCATGCCTGTTGTAAAGAGAGAATATGAGGCTGAATTTCATGTTCCATCTTAAGAGTTTCTTTTCTGTAAACTTTAAACCCAAAAATGGAAGAAACATTCCTTGAAGGAGGGATATGTTGTCACTCCTGAGCCAAAAGCAGATCCAGTGGAGGGTTCCTACCGGTTTGCTCCGGGTCCTGCGAACCGGTAGTAGAGGCAGCGGGAGGCTCCGTCCACCCACCCAGACGTCATCATGGATGCTTCTGCGGACACATGCTCCCGTTCCGAACCAGTAGCGAAGGTAAGTGGAACCCACCTCTGAGCAGTTCCAAACTAACTCAGAGCTCATTGAAAGGGCAATGGTTACAACCTCTTTCTTACCAGGAGATACACATCTATCTATCCATTGACAAAAACTGTGGACAAGTCTTGGTCTGAATTAAGATATTGTCAGGATAGGAATCTAGAATAGGAATCTTTTCTGAAAATTTACCAGGAATCTCTCCCTGATTCCTGAATAATCTGGCCCTCTGTATGTTGTTAGACAATAATACCAATCCATCATGATAAAACCTGCTGTTTAGAGCTGGATATAGTCTTGTCACAGAGACAAATCCTAAATGTCTCCAGCTTGACCTTGGGCACTTTTAAGACAAACCATTATGTCTCTCAATAAACTTATGTTTAACCTGGTCAGCCACTAACTGAGTCATATCTCCTTATTGAAGGTTCCAGAAAGATTCAGTTGCAGGAACTGTGAATTGCTGCCATTTTAAGCAATCCTGTCCTCACTCACTTTCTCCTGGAGATGTTTAATAGCTTCTTGTGCCAAGAAAAGATAGGCAAAGCTTTGTTTTTTCTTAGAAGCAAGCTAGATAGCATCTTACTCATTAGCTGGCTAGTAAAAGTAGGCTTACCTTGAATGTTGTAGTTTATGAATGCTAAAATGGCACAGACCAGGGGTGTCAAACTTGCGTCATCAGGGTGGCGTCACGTGATGCATCTGGCCCGCGGGCCACGAGTTTGACAGCCCTGGCATAGACATTGCTGTGAACGCTCTCCCAATGAATTCTGTAGTAGAGACTCTTGCTTTTCTATCCACTTTATTTCCTACTCTTTTACCTGGAGGACTAATTAAGTAGGACCATAGAAATGCCCCAGAGGTTTAACAGAGGTTCCCAGAATGTATTGGTTCATTACTAATATCTAGTAACTTTTTCACAGCACCCCTTGACTAGTATCACTCTATTTCCTGTGAAACTATTTAAAATTCCGACAGTGTTCCTGAGACTTCACTGCGGCATCCCAAGGCTACCTATGAGGTTGTAGTATCCTTGCATGGTTTATAGGATGAACACCCCCCCCCCCCCAAAAAAAACTCCAATGATTG
>JANHFK010006158.1:282998-305634 GCA_036250565.1 Sibynophis collaris
AGAAAGAAAGAAAGAAAGAAAGAAAGAAAGAAAGAAAGAAAGAAAGAAAGAAAAAGAAAGAATTTTCTTTCTAGAGCCACATTGAAGCCAATTGGGGAGTGGGGACTGGAGAGGAGAGAATGAAACATGAAATTCCAGCTGGGCCCCACCTGTTGCAGCTTGTAAATATATATATATAAAACTCATCCTAGCTCCTTGGAAGAGGGGTGTGTGTGTGTCTCATATTTCTCCCTACCCACTTCTTTGAAGACCCCAATGCTATCCATTGCCCAGCTGCTGCTTTCCACTGCTGACAAAAAGGGCAGCATTTAAGATTTGACTCAATCCGCGGGGCTCCTAGAAAGAAAGAAAGAAAGAAAAAAAAGAAAGAAAAAGAAAGAGAAAAAGAAAAGAGAGAAAGGAGAGAGAGATAGAGAAACGCACAAATAAGAACGGCCGCAGCGCGCAATTCATGTTTGGCACGGCCATCCGACTTGATGGAGCCCCACCTGTTTCTGCCTCTTTGCGTTAGCGGTTCTTTTCTTTTGACCGCCCCGAGCTCTGCGCTTTCCGCACGCTTTCCTCGTGCCCCCAGCAGGGGTTAAATGGCACTTATTACGTGGCCCTCCTGAGGGGACCGTGAGTCACAAAGACCTTCTTGGATAGTTGGAAATAATAGAGGGAGCAAAAAGGGAGGAAGCCAATCTGTAGGGGGGTAAAAGGTTCTGCGTGCCACACTCTGGAAGACTCCGGCCGAGAGGGGTGTGTAATTTATAGTCGCTTTATATCAAAGTTAAACAGACGCCCGATGGGGCGGTTATTAAAGTTAAACTTTTGTGGGGTTTTTTAATGCCGCGTTATTTAAAATTCTCCACTGGCCCGCCGTCTGCTGGGCACCCTGGTTTCTTGACTTCTTTCTGACGGAAGAGAATATTTGTAGTTCTTGGTTGAGCTGTGGGGTCCGGGATGCTCTCCAAGCTTGGTTGTTTACTTGCAGACGTTTTATGAGCCAGCTAGGTAATATCATCAGTGCTAGAAGGGAGAGGGAGGAGGAGGAGGAGGACTATGGGGGTCCATGATGCTCTCTGAGCTTGGTTGTTTTCTTGCAGACGTTTTATGACCCAGCTAGGTAACATCATCAGTGCTAGAAGGGAGAAGGAGGAGGAAGCTCTCTGAGCTTGGTTGTTTTCTTGCAGACGTTTTATGATCCAACTAGGTAACATCATCAGTGCTAGAAGGGAGAGGGAGGAGGAAGCTCTCTGAGCTTGGTTGTTTTCTTGCAGACATTTTATGGCCCAACAAGGTAACATCATGAGTGCTAGAAGGGAGAGGGAGGAGGAGGAGGACTATGGGGTCCATGATGCTCTCTGAGCTTGGTTGTTTTCTTGCAGAGGTTTTATGGCCCAACTAGGTAACATCATCAGTGCTAGAAGGCAGGGGTGAAATCCTACCGGTTTAACAACTGGTTCATTCACTGCTGAAAGTTGGCGCTAACAGTTCACTCAAACTGGCCCAAACTGGTAGAATCCCATCACTGCTAGAAGGGAGTGGGGTTTGAGAAGGAGGAGGAGGAGGAGGAGGAGGTGGTGGTGGAGGAGGAGGACTGTGCAGTTCGTGATGCTCTCTGAGTTTGGTTGTTTTCTTGCAGACATTTCATTACCAAATTAGGTAACATCATCAGTGCATTTGTCATTGGCTTTTTTTTTGGTTGTTGTTTTTTTCCTTGAAAATGGTTCTCTTCTCAAAGTTCAGAGAAGAGCAACTAAGATGACCAAAGGCCTGGAGATTAAACATATAAAGAACGGGTTGTAGGATTTGGGTTTAGCTATTCTAGAGAGAAGAAGGACTAGGGGTGGCATGATAGCAGTCTTCTAGTATTGGAAGGGCTGCAATGAAGTATAGGGGTCAACTTATTCTCCAAAGCACCTCAAGGCAGGACAAGAAGCAATGGATGGAAAGTAATCAAGGAAAGAAGCAACCTGGAATTAAGAAAAAACTTCCTGACAGGGAGGATAATTAACCAGTGGAATTGCCTCCAGAAATCGTGGGTGCTCCATCACTGGAGGTTTTTAAGAAGAGACTGGACACTCACTTGTCTGAAATGGTATAGGATCTCCTGCTTAAGCAGGAGGTTGGACTAGAAGACCTCCAAGGTCCCTTCCAGCTCTAGTCTATTCAACTTTTTGAAAACGAAAGGTAATTGCCGAAACAGCAACAGTTAACTCTCTGAATGGGGTATGCAATGCATTTTTGATATGGCACTTAAGTGAAGGATTGAAAGAAATAAAATCAAGTCCTTAAATGACACAAAACTTTAAAGGATTTAGAACAGTGATGGCTAACCTTTTCCAGACCATGGGCATGAATGACCCGAACCACCAAAATGCAATGCGTGTGTGGGCCATATGCTTGCAGCCCCCGCCCCACGTATGTGCGTGCAGGCCCCCCATGCTCCACCCCTCCCATATGCACACAGCTGTCCTACCACACATGCCCTGCCCCCCACGCATGTGTGCATGGCCCTGCTCACATGTGCCTGCTCCCCCGTGCAAGCACAGCAGGAGACCCGAAAACCAGCTGGCTGGTGGAGGCGCACATGTATGCGCGGTGGACCTGAACTGGGGCAATGGCTTGCATGCCCACAGAGAGGGACTACATGCCACCTCCGGAATGCATGCCATAGGTTCGCCATCACGGGATTAGGGTGAGATGCAGGTTTGGATTTCTTCCAGCAAGCAGTGTCTCTTTTCAGGAGGAGGAAGCCTGGATTCAACACCTTTTTAAAAATAATAATAATGGTAAAAATAAGGCGAATTCTTTTTGTAAGCCATTCAGGGTCACTTCAGTAATGAGATGTGCAGCATATAAAATTAATAAATTGACTAGTGTATGTGTCTGGAGTGAGGGATTAAAGTTTAAGCAACTGAAAGTTCTGACTCCACCTGTTTTAATATCGGCAACGTTGTGTTGCTAAAGTACAGACAATTTGCAAGAACCAGGAGTGACTTTTCGGACAGGATTTGAAATTTCACCAGTTGGAAGCAAATTGTTGGACTCAAAATTATTTTAAGTACGGTATATAGGACTTTCCTTTGGTTGGCTCTCAAGATTCTGGTAAAAAATAAATAAAATCTACAACTGTTGATCTCTAGTGTCTACAATGAGGAGAGTAGAGAAAGGCCATTCAGACAAACATCTAGAAGTGGTACCAGTAGTTCAGACCACTTTATACAGGGACCTCCCAACAACCCTGTGAGATCAGAAAGAGACAGACTACTCCCAAGCCCCTATTAACTTTGTCTGGTTGATGGTGGATTCTTGACCCTTTAACGATTGCATTTATCACATTGGAGATGAGGTTAAGTTAGGCACGATAACAACAAAACCATGAGTATATTGTGACTGCCCTTTTTGTCCACGACATGACATGATACAGTTATACAAAAGGGACACTGTTTGTGGCATGAAATTACCAAGCTGTTTTTGTCATCCTGACAAAAGCAGCCAGCTCTTGCACACCACTTCATTAAGCTTGACTTTATTTGATTTAATTTAGATGTCGCCCCTTTCACCAGTAAGGCAACTCTGATCAGCTTACAAAGAGTAACAAAAATAAATATCAGAACAATTACAACTTTAAAAAGCTTTAGTTCTGTAAGTTTGCTTTAGTTTTCTGTAAAACCACTGTTCGTATATATAAATTTACCACATTTATATAATGTTTTTTAATGTATTCATAAAGGAGCAGCTCTGAGAACCATTTGGACAACCTGAAATATATTTCATCCAGGATCCTTAAGTCTATCAATACTAAAGATAGAAACAAACAGCTTTTTAAAAGGTTGTAGGTTGTTTACATCCCATTTGTTGAAACACTAAATAGTGCTGCTTATGCTACTTATGATTTCAACTACCTAAAATAAGTGTTGTTTATCTACATTCAGATCAGGAGTTGCCAATATAAAAAAGCACAGTATAATCCTTTCCAGCTGCCTTTCAACCCCACCTTCTACAGCTGGATAATTGCAGGGTGACATTCTGGTATTAGTACCATCTGCATATCAGGCTCACCATGCCTTTTCTGGGTAATTTCATATTTATCTAATATGAATATCACTATGTAGGTACAATCACACATTCTAAAAACTGCAACCTCTATCACTTAAGTTAGTTGTACGATCAGAAATTGAAGAGTTGTTTTTTGAGGCTAAAAATATGAAGCCCCAGAAAGTTTCAGGAAAAGCTTACCACATACCTCGTTTTGTTTTGTTTTGTTTTCTTTTACCTCATATTTCTTCCCCTCCCACCCCAGGACTTCGCATTTCTTGTTGTAGCATAGAGTATTTAGTGGAATTTGATTGCCAATTCATATATACTATCTGTTATACAAAATATTATTATTCATACTGTTTGTGAGAATATGTTAATTTAAAATGAGAAACTTATTTTAAATTCATCCTCTCTTGAGAAGTGAATTAAGTTAACCCATATTTATAGATATTCAGAGACGTTAAATTGCTACAGATTGTTGTGTTTAGAGGTTACTTTGCATTATTATACTGTCATATGTTTTACTCTAGACCCATGCATTTTTAATTATTTATTATGCTGGCATGGAATTTTTCCTTCATAAAATATTTATTTTAAAATAACTATGCCGTTGTAAACAAATATGCCCTTGTTTGCAAACCAGATGTGATGATCTTGTTGGAAAATTTATGTGAAAATGAGTTGTTTCTCATACAATCAACAGGCATTGACATCAGGAAGGTTGACTGGATCAACTAAACTGACAAACAGGAAAAAACAGTAAGAATATCTTCATTAATGATTATGATAATGATGCTATTTGTTCAATCGTGTCCAATTCTTGGTGATTCTGTGGATCAGTTCTCTCCACATTTTCCAATCTTATATGGCTCTTTCAATTTTTTAATGCTCTGGCTAATGTTAGCTTTGATGGTGTCTAGCCACCATGGTTTTTTCCAATCTTGCTGATCATTCCAAGTCTAACTGCCCTTTCTAGTAAATTTGATGGCATGACATAGCTGAAATAAGTACGGTGAAATTTTGTAGTGTTTCCATCCAGGAATATGTCTGGTTTTATTAGCTCCAATGCTTTTGCTGTCCCAGGAATGCACAGTAGTCTTTACCAACAATCTTCATTAGTATATATTGATATTATCATTGGCATGTAAAGCAGCTAATTGTTAGTATTCTAGGTTAGAGATGAAGCTATACTTATGTGTCCTGATCATTGGCTGTGTTAAATTAAAATGCTAGGATGAAATCCAACAATATTTCCAGGACTTACTTCCCTAGGCTTGCTACTGATACCGTTCCTATTATTGAGCAAAATTAACAAAATAAATTTCGCCCCATCATTTCTTTGTGGCTCTTCCAAATGATAAAGGTGATGAAGAACTGTAGCAGTCTTGTTCAAGTTTAGTCTCCCTAGCTATACTGACATTGGCAAAGATGCAATCATAATATATGTTGAGAACAGGGCACCAAACTGGAGAAGACTGTAAAGAGTCTCCTATGTCCATAAAACCTGTACCTTTTAAGATTCTAAACTATTCAGAAAATCTTGATAGGTACACAATACTATCTGCTATAAATAGTCCTTTTCTTGATAAGTGTGTTTATGTAGTACACAAGGTAGAATGTTTGAAAACATATTACAGTACCTTCAGACTGTTGTTTTAATATAATCGCTTACAGAGCTCCTTCTGCAATTGAATTTTAGTATGTCTAATTTCCTAAATGTTGATATTTTATTTATTTAATTCCCACCTTTATTATTTTTACAAATAACATGAGGTGGCAAACATCAAATGCACCTTACTCCTCCTATTTTCCACACAACTATAGCTGTGAGGTGGGTTGGGCTGAGAGAGAATGACTGGCCCAAAATCACCCCACCGGCTTTCATGGTTAAGGTGGGACTTCAACTCACGGTCTGCCACTTTCTACCCTAGTGTCCTAACCACTAGATAAAGCTAGTCTCTATAATAATTAAAAAATATTCTTTGGTAACCTTTTGAACAGTTTATTAGGATATTATTTCTGTATTTCAGAATTGCTCCCAAAAAAGTGGCATATACAGAACCTGATGGCTATTCCCTGTATTCCACAGATTCAGAGGATCAGGTAAAAAGAGAACATGATGCAAAAAACTATCCTGAGAATTTTGATTGCACCCTTTTCATCTATGCTTTATTTTATAACTCATACAGGGTATCAGAGATGTACATTAATTAAAATGGTTTAATTAAAAGTAATATTTAAATTAAAAGAGTTCATGCTCTCTTTTTGTTTCTGCAACATATGTGCTTTATGAAAAGTGAAAATTAGAAGTAGGATAGAACGAGTATTAATGTTTTTGAATTTGGATTTTGGCAAAAACCTCTGAGAATACCATGGATAACCAAGAATTGTTTGTATACGATAGCCATGCATGCGTTAAAAGGAATTTTGAGTTTTTTTGTTTAGTACATGTGTATTAAACACAATTTTTGTTTAGTTCACAATATTTATATGTCCCTTTTCTAGATTGCATAATCTTAAACATTTGATTTCAACCATATAATTGGATTCTCTCTTTACATAAAAGAATCAGGCAAACAGGAATTAGAGTCATCCAGAAATAAACATTCTTTGTCTGGCTCTTTTTTCCTATCACTTTCCCTTACTGAATACTATAAACAATTTGAAGTTTCATCAAAATCAGATCCAGGAACTCAACTAATTTAATGGAAGAATGTTTTTATTGGTAGAATATTCACTAGCTTTGAGAATAAAGATAAATTAATGAGCTTGTTTCCTATGCTAGAAGCTGCTGTTTATAATCTTCTTAATATCTTTTCTGAGGTTGCAAATATTCATCATGGCCTTGATCGTTGTGCATCTTTGTTGAGGGACATTCTTCAGAATGAGTCCCAAGGTAACAATCCTTTTCATTTCTTGAATATAAAGTTCATATCCTTGATAGTTTACCTTGTGGCTTAAATGATATTTTTTCAAATGATGCTAGGAATGGCGGACAGTTCTCAAAAAGCAGTGAAAACAACTACTTTCAGAGCAGCTTCAAGACCTTTGCTGAATAAAATGGGTGGTGCTAAAAAGAGATGTGTAAAGAAAAAAACTCTTTCAGCAAATGTGCAAAAAGAAACAGGTATGCACTTTTTCTTTAAATTTAATTTTTTAACCATGCTTTTATCTCATTCATTCATTATTCATTCATTCATTCATCATTCTGCTTCAATTACTTAATAGTTATAGGATGTAATTTTTGCCTCCAAAACCTGAATGTCTGGTTTTGTCTAGATAACATACCATTGAAAATACTCAAAAGGTTTTTTTTTATAATTTGTTTCATGAATGTGTGCCTTCATCCACCAACTGAATATGTTTTGTATTTATTGGAAGGGGTTAAGCGAGAATGTTAAACTAGATGTAAATCACCATATAACAGTCATAATTCTTGGTTTATGTCTTACCAAAGATAATGATGGTTTCTGCTTTATAAACATGTTACGTCAAGCTTTTTTAATCATAGCTACAACTCCATAGCTGTATTTATAAACAAACCTTCAATAACGGGATTCTCAAATCCAAACAATGAGTTCTGCATCTGGATAATATTAAAGGTATTAACAACCTAAACATTTTCCATTCTCTGTGTTTTTGTATTTTTTTGGCAGCATCTGAGTTAAATAGAAAGGTAGTTTCAGGTAATGAAACTGCTGCTGAAAAAGATGTAACTCCTCTAAGCACCAAACAAGCCTTTGTTGTTAAATCAATTCATGGACCTTGCACTCAGCATTCTCCTGTAACGCACAAGAAATTGTGTGAGCATGCACAGTCCCAAATGCCTTTGTTAAATAGCCACACTCCAGTGAAATCCAGCAATATGCCTGATGTCCCACTTTCCATTATTCCTGAAGAGGGTAAGTGGGGAAGCAGTTTGGCTGTCGTTATGCACTGTGTTCATTTGTTCAAATTAACCTTGGTGTTGTTAACTGGCGATTGTCCTCCTTTTAGCAGCATATCAACCTGCTACAGTATTCAACAGCCATTTACCTACCTCTACACCAGCACTGTCCCCACAGCAGGCAGTTAATCCTTCTATCGTTCACCCTGTAAGTACCCTCCTTCTGCTGGAAATAAATGGTCAAATTAGTATTTCCCTGTTTTATCCTAAACATGTTGCTAAGAGCAAAATGTTAAAATAGAACTGCTGTAAAGCAATGCATGCTAGTCATGACTGAACTTGTGATTGAATTTAGGGTGGGTAAAGAAAAAAGGCACTTGAATTTCAGTTCCTTTGGGCTTTCATCCACAAGTTGAGCAGATACTATATCTTTATCTTCAGATGAGAAGCAACAGGGATACATTTTATTTTAAATTCAATATGCTCTCTTAAGCAGAAATCCAGCTGTTCCCAGTACCCAAGTTGTTTTGAGGCCCTTTGTAGTTATTCATTTGTTCCTGAGCGTTTGCTTTCCCCCCCCTGGTTTGTTAAAATTTGGCAACTTCTCAAACATGTACAAATTGAATTTGCTGGTTACCTCTTCTAAAATTTCTCTTGCCTCTTCAGTTCTGATCATTAATATTGAAGGAAATGGAGGAGAGGTAGCAAAACAATTTTAAAAACAAACACTTGCCTATTCCCATTTTCTCTATTCCATGTCATCTATTTTTGCCCTGGAGACAAAAAATCAAATCATTGTTATTTTCTTTGTTGTACAAAGGAGTACAACAAACGAGTAAAAGATAATGTCGTGTTATTGTAGAAGAACCAACATTTTTCAAAGTTCTCTTTAATTTGCAACAGAACTGAAATTCCCATACATATTTGCCATTTCTACTGTTGAACATTACAGTTATTAAAGAAGACTGTCTCCTAGCATGCGTTATTCTCTGGGTATTGGATCATTGTCATATTGTTTAATACCAACGTTTGTTCATGGCGATAGGTGCTTAAGGTGGGGAAAACATTACACTCCATTCCCTTTTAAAATTGTAATTAATTGTAAGAATGTAAATTCGATTGTTATTAACTTACAAGAATATGAGTTCAATATGATTTCAGCATGGAAGAACATTGCTTGTGTATGTATACTTGTCACAGGTCCTTCCTGTGGACACGTGCAGCCAGTGTGTCTCAAGAATGGGGCCGGTCCTTGTATCTGGAGGCTTAAGGACTTCTGCTTCTATGGCTCAAATGCAACTATCAGCTTTGTGCTCTGCTCCACCCCACGCGGCTCCCTCTGGTCCAAGCAACCTCCCATCCTCAGCCATCCTTGCTCCATCTCCTGGCAGAGAGGCCATGTCAGAAGGAATCCATGAAGAACAGTTTAGTGAGGCAGAGTTGATCAGATGCATTCAGGCACAGCTGGCTCTGTTGCAGGCACGGGAAAGGGAGCGTGAGCCAAAGGAGGCTGTCAGAAATTGCCCAGATGTTGACCCAATGCAATCCAAGCCACCCATTTCCAAAGAACCAGAGATAACTGAAGAATATAATGAAGACACTTTAAGTGAAGAGGATACCTTAGATGGCATTGATATGGCACCTGTGAGAGATACAAGCTGCCAAACTAGTTTCAGCACAGAAATCTTAAAGTCTCAAAAAAACAGCCTGCAGAAAAGAGTAAAAAAAATGAAAAGTGTGAAGTATCTTTTGGCAGAGCTCAATGCCTTGCTAACTGACCATGGTAATATGATTGTTCTTATTATGATTTGCTGGGAGGGACACTTTGTGACTTGTGAATATGATCAGTCCCCAGATGGCCTACTAGTGTCACTTGCTGACTTGGTTAGAGATGGTTTTAAGGTCCTCATATCGTGTGCTTTGGTGTAGTAACTAAGGTGCTGGCCTAGAAACCATGAGTTGTAGCCCTTCTTAAGGCATGAAAGTCAGTACTTTGGGCTAGTCTCCCTCCCCCCCTCTCTCTCTCTCTCTCCCTCCCTCCCTCCCTCCCTCACCCTCTCTTTCTCTCCCACTCCCTTAGTTCAATCTAGCTCACAAGGTAGTTGTGGAGAAAATACGCATGAGTACAAGTAGTCCTTGACTTACAACAGTTTTTTTGAGTGATCATTCAGAATTACAGTGGCACTGAAAAATATGATTTACGACCATTTTTCACAGTTACGACCATTGTAGCATCCCCATGATCAGAATTCAGATGCTTGGCAACTGGTCCATGTTTATGACGGTTGCAGTGTCCCAAGGTCATGTGATCATCTTTTGCAACCTTCTGACCAGCAATCAGTGGGGAAGCCAAATTCACTTAACAACTGGGTTACTAATTTTATCAACTGAAGTGATTCACTTAACTGTGGCAAGAAAGTTCGTAAAATGGGACAAAACTCAACAGATATTTCACTTAATGACAGACATGTTGGGCTCATCATCATATGAGAGCAACTACTTACCACAGAAAAAGTGTTCAGTTTAATGTGGGTAGAAAACACTGCCAAACATGATAACCTTAAAACAAATTCTGATCAAACAGCAGAATCTTTTTATAAGTTAGCATGCTGGATTAAACATATTTTTTGATCATTTTTATCTTCCTTTGTAGCAAAATAGCCAAGGTAATAGTTTAGTTGTTGAACTAAAATCAGGGAGATCCAAATTAAAGTCCATCCTCAAAATGGAAGCACTGTGGGTGCCTTTAGGCCAATCACTTAGCCCAACCTACCTCATGTTGTTGCGTCAAGAAACACAAACTTGTTAATGCAAAAAAGCTTCTGTTTAACTTTCGATTTCCTTGTTTTGAGATTATGTACTTTTAATCTTATCAAAATAATTTTGGGTTATTTGTTGATTTAATAATCTTGTTTAAATCCATCCATCATAAATCACCTTCTAGTAAATAGGACAATTGCAGCATTTTTAAAAACTTGATGAGGATTGGAAATAGGCAATTACAAACATTAATTTTGCTCCTGTCTTGCACTGCTCTGGCCAAACCAATGAATGTTTAAATCTACCATGAGGATTTTATATCGACAAAACAAAGATTTTGCACTTTTGAATGCACCTTTACTTTCCCATTGGTCTTTCATGGTCTGCAAAAATGAATCATTATAGAAGTGAAGACAGTTGAGATTTAGTCTATGTTGTTGGGTCATATTTCCAATCTTATGTTTTGTTCAAGAAGTCACAGTTCTGTGATGTTTTTACCATTCTGAAATAAAAAGTATAAGGCAGTGAGGGAGTGTTGAAGCCTCAAATATCAGAACTGCCAATGCTATAAATGAAACCTATCACATTTCTTGGTCCTCATCTTAAAACAATCTATTTGAAGAGTGGGCCCTGTTTTTCATATTTTATATGGCAGTTGATGGAGAAACCTAACATGCTATATTTTTCAGAGTATAAGACGCACTTTTCCCCCCCCCTTAAAAGGGGGTGAAAATTTGGCTGCGTCTTATACACTGAATGTATCCCCCCTACACCCTTTGGTCTCTGTCTCTAGCAATTTACCTCCTTGTAGCAAGCAGCAAGAAGAAACAGCCCTTTCAGCTTCAGCACAGCCTAATTAGCACAAGTTGATTGTCAGTTGGATTGGCCTCCAAGACCCTCAGCTGTTCCAGGCTGCAGGGATTCCCATTACCTATTGCTGCGCTCGCCTCCGCTGCTTGCTGCAAGGAGGTAAATTTCTGGGAGGCAGAATTTTTTTTTCTTGTGCTAATCAAGCTATGCTGAAAACGAAAATAAAAGTAAAGCAGGCTGTTTGCTGTTTGCTGCAAAGAGGCAAAATTGCTGGGAGGCAAAGGCAGATTTCTTTTTCTTGTTTTCCTCACCAAAAAACGTAGGTGCATCTTATAGTCTGGAGTGTCTTATAGTCCAAAAAATACAGTAGATGCTGTGAATCATGCACTTGGAAACCTGCTCAGCCTGTTCATATTAGGATGATAAACTTGATTGCCTACAATAATGCTTTCTGAAGAATGGCTATTTGAGTAGCTGTGAAAATACATTTTTTTTTTGTTTTCCTCTCTCTCACTGAAGATTCAGAAACGTTAGGGGTGCTGGATGAAATAGATGACACCACGTCACTCTTGCCCGCAGCTGTTGAGAATACAAATGTACAAGCTGAAGTAGCACTTGCCCTTCAGCCTCTCAGAAGTGAAAACGCCCAGTTGCGCAGGTCAGTAAACAAGAGAAAAACATGGTACTTAAGGTTTGCCAGATTGCAAATTCAATCTAATTATAATACCATGAGCATTGTGTTAGGATTCTGAATACATAGATACTTCACTATTTTGGCTTGATGTCAAGCACTTTTTAAAGATTGAAAATCAAATATCACATCTGAACTGAATCCATATCTCCTTGAGCATAGCAACAAATCTACTCCCAGATTTTACTCTTCTCTTCTTAGAATAAAGCTGAATCCAGGGCACATTCTGACAATGGCAGATATGAGATAAAAGGGAAGGGGGGCTTTGGTGTTTGACTGTATATATTATGCTGGTGAGAAGAAAAGCGGCACTATTGCATTCAGTGACTGAGGTTTGTCCTCAGTTCAGTCATCCTTGTAGTGAACCACCCAAGTTGCTGCAGTTTTAACTTTCCGGACAAGTAACATGGAGATGTTGTTCAGGCGCCAATTGGATAGTCTAGCAGCTGTTCAGGAAGGAGAGCAAGGTGGGGGTGAATGCCAATCATACTGCTTTCAAAGAGATTATTTCCAACATAACATTTCCAACTTTTGGGAACATTGTGGAAGTGAGTGAGCATCCAAGTACCAGTCATGTCAGACTTAGAGGGAGCTGCAATTTGGCTTGGGAGACACCAGGGTCACTGTTCTCTGAAGAAGATGACAGCAGAATGAGTATCGAGTTGGGAGAATAATATCTTCCATCTGCAAGTGGATAGCCTATTCTACATTTCTCAAGAGATTCATAGATCCTACATGGTAGGATCCTACAAGCCTTTGGTTTGAAGTGTGGGCAGGTGGGGAGGAAGGTCGATGCAATGGCTGGACTTTAATAACTTTCTCAGTTATACACCCACACACATACCTGATGGAGAAGGGGAATTTAGGCACGAAGAGATTCCATCCACCAAGAACAGTCTTGATTTTCTTAACTCAAGAAGTTAGGAAATGGTTGGCTTCCAGACTGAAGAAGTGGACCATTTCAATTGGATCCAGCCTTTTAAGTGCATTGGGAGAGTTTTATACAGCCACACTAGAAAATGGGAGGCAGGATTTTAATATGAACAGCCGATTATCCAATGGAAACTTTCTGCCAAAAGAAGTTTTAGAAAAAGAAAGTTTATCTCAGGATGGACAAACTTTACTTTTTTTTCTGTCAAAGTGAGGAAAAAGGGAAGGCACTTTTAAAGCTGCATCCAAGTAATAAATGTATTTATTAACAAAGAAAGTATTTGTTTAAAAATCCCTACCTCTTATTGTAGACGACTAAGAATTTTGAACCAACAGCTGAGGGAACAAAACAGAGCTGAAAAGGAATGTAGCCTGGATAGCAACTTGGAAGGTAAGTAGCAAGGTATAAATGTTTAAGCATTTACATGACGTTCAATAGCATCTGAGAACTGGAAATATTTTGACATTTCCAGGAATGGTTTTTCTTTTCTGGAATATGGACTCATTCTCTGTGCTTCTCAGTACTTAGTTATTATATTGGTTACATTAAAGCCACACATCATACATGGTTCCCCTCTTCTCTCTTTCCCACTTTTATCCTCATATCGTGTTTATGGCCTACAGTAGCACTGAGGGCATATTTTAAGGCCAAATGGCCACATTGATTCCAAACGTGCTAATTGTGTTTTCTCTGCAAAGGTGAGGGAAATATTTTATTAAGGGTTCAGCAAAGGCTAGATCTCCAGGCATTCTTCTGGGTGAGTGAAATGCTTCAGATTGGAAAGACAATGGAGTTAACACTCTGGCCCCACTTGTTTTTTCTAATTTACATGAATCTCGGTGATCTCAAAGAAGTATGTATTTATATATGTCTAACTGTGAGTGCAGTGGCCAAACATAGTGGGACTGGGTTGTATTCTAGTTATGGGTTATATAGAGAGAGATACTCAAGTTTAAGTAAAAGCAAGTGTTCTTCAAAGTTTTGGATGGGTATATGATGATTAGAGAAAATAGAGAGAGACTGCAGGTATGATCTTATTCTTCACTCAGTTTAAAAATCTCTTTGTGTTTGGATACGAACAAAGCAATAATATCTACTAATAGTTTTTTATAAATTATCTTCAGAGTAACTATAGTCCTTGACTAGAAACCTTGCTATTGTAATACAGAATAAGAATATCTGCCAGATGCATTGAAAACAGTAAAAAGAGTAGTTGATTGTCACTTGTCATACTGTCTTGACTTGCATTGAATGTCATTGGCAAATTATATCATTCCAGAGATTAGGCATAAAATATTGGCTGCATAGTATTTTATATTGTTTTACTACCTCCTTCTCATAAAATGTAGGGTGATGTACCGAGAAATATAATAACAATAAAATACAACCATAAATCCTGAACCATAAAAGAGCCTGCAATTCATTATTTATGATACATACTGCTAAAAGTTGCCCCCCGCCAGGCAATAAATACCCATTATTTGCCACCACCTTCTGAAATGCCAGAAGTCTAGAGTCAGGTGTATTGCTGGAGCAATGTATTTCATTCAGACTTAAGAGTCCTACAGTAACACATCTTAGAGGTTAGAAGAAAATGCCTTTGTTTTTCAGCCAAACAAGTGAAATATTTGTCCATGGATCATATTTCTGAAAGAACTCTATGTTTTCCTCCTATAGTTGTGTCCCTCCAGTCTTTGAACATGACATTGCAGAGTCAGTTGAATGAATCCATGAGAAGCATTGAGTTGTTGCAGGATAAAAATGAAGAATTCATTAAAATCCTAGAAAGCCAAAAAGAAGAAAATAAAAGGCTAACTAGACAAATCCATGAGAAAGAACAAGAGCTGCTTGAAAAGAAACAACAGCGTGATATTGACTCAACCAAACTCAAAATTGGTGTGTAAGTTGGCAAATTTGGAGGGCGGGGTTTTTCCAATCTTTGTGCATTTATCATGAAAATGAAATTTCATTGGTTATTAATATATTCTAGAAGCAGATGAAATGTTGACCAATGTGAAGACTTACCGGTACAGGTTAGAAACCGCTGAGAAAGAGAACCAGATTTTGGGCATAACATTGCGTCAGCGAGATGCAGAAGTGAATAGACTGCGTGAATTGACCTGGTATTGTTAACCTTGTTTATTTCTCTTAGTGTTTCAAATCCACTTAGCAAAATTGTACACTGCCCCAGAGATTTAGAACAATAAATTGAGAAATGTTTTTCTTTGAAAAAACATTGAAAACCTCAATAAATTTAGATTTGGGGAAGGAAAAGCTACAAATAAGAATAATATTTGATTTCTTTATTTCACATTCTAAACACTTGGACAATATCTCAGAACTAACATATGAATCCTCTATATACTAGTCAGCCACAAGATGGTGGCAGTGACTCATGCAGAAAATTGAAACCTGAGAAAAAGAGAAAACCTTTGTAATAATAGTGTATATTAATATTATTACGTTGTGGATTTTAGTCCCTATTTTATTTCCAATAGAGGTATATTACTTAATGCTGTCAAGTGGTGTTATAATACGCCAAGGCTCTCACAGTGCATACGGTAGCCCCAGTTAGATGGAAAATCCTCTGGAAGTGATCCTGCATACAGTTCTTTATTTTGACTCGAACATTGGAGATATATTAAGGAAGCCTAGTCTAAAGATTACAATATTAGCAATTCTAGAGGACTAGTAGAAAGGCTGAAGGAAACGTGTGCATTAAATTGAAGATGGCTTTAATTATGTCAGATAGTGATACATACTCAAATATGATTAAAGAACCAGATTATCTTGAATTTACTTTTTTTATAAAATAGAAACATTTCATGTCTTCATAACTGGTTTATAAACTAATTTATGAACTTGTTTCTAGTCATGGTTCACTTTAAATTTCAACCTTATTTTGTTCTCTTGAAGATCAGCATAGGTAATTCTCTACGGGTTATGTGGTGTTAAGATGTTAGATAAGGAGCTCCTATAGGAGAGGCAAAATAAAAAATAAATTAAGTAAATAAATAGACTAATATATATGATTTATCATTCTATGAGAAAGATGGGGAATTGTGAGTAGTATAAATCCTTTACCTGATGTTTTTGCCCCTAGAGTGCCCGACCAACATTCAACAGGAAAATCACAAATGATTGGCTGAAAATTCTCCCATGTGCTTTAGCTCCAAAAAGGTGCAAAATATTTTTGTTAAAATTCTATTTTTTGCACTACAATACCACGAAGCAGCAAAACAATGCTGGAGAACCACTGCCATCTGGGCATCTCTGAATACATTTTCTCCAACCCTTAGAGATGGGGGAAGATAGAAAGAAAAGGGCAGCTCTGGCTGTAAAATGGTTTCCCGTTCTCCTCAGTGGAATGTACTTAGAGTTAGATGCCCTGATACTTCAAGTATCAATTAGATTATACCCTGACTGGAATACATATGTATTCAGAAATAAGCCCAATTAGTGGTGCTAAGATTGTGCCTTGGCTTATCAGATATGTACAAGCCTTTACACTTTTGTCTCATTTTGACATCATGTCTTGAAATCTGTGCTTCACAGGGCTCTTCAAGGGAGTATGTCCAAACTACTGTCAGACCTCACCGGGGATATGGTGAAGCCCAGACAAGTCAGCAGTCTATCGAAAGCTCTCTTGGAAATTCACGAGAAACAGTTGCAGCCTGATGCATACCCTCTAAGTGATTCCATAGTAAACTATCTAAAAAAATTAGAAATGGATCCTGTTCTGACCAACATGGAGCCCCTCTTAAGTCAGGGTGAGATAAAAGAGCCCAGGGAAGTATTGGATGTGAGACCAGATGAGCATCTTGCCCAAGAAAGTCAGGTGGTAGCAGAAGAAAGTGCGGCTTCAAGAAATTTTTCTGTCTTCCAAAAGCTTGATGAAGAAGCAGCCAGCTGCTTAAGCACTTTAGGGGGTCATGAGCTGGATGAGACTATTTACATTCCACTGAATAGCAGTCCATCTAAGAAACCAGTCACAGCAACTGAAAGGAAAACAGTCATACAACAGAACCCAATTCCCCACAAACTGGAGTGTGACTCTAAGCAGCCAAGCAAGGTTGGAATGCTGAGCAACACCAAGACCGGTGATAAATTCTATGGTAGCTTTGGTCGAAAAATGACTGTTGAAAATAAATCTGAAACTCTGGGGAGGATAGAGAAGCTGGAAAGCGAGAGACTCCAAATGCAGCCAAAAGAAAGAACGAATGGGTCTGCTAATGTGATTTTCAACAATCCAGACAGACTTCAGCCTGATAAACACTGTTATGCTCAGAAAGGAAATGGGCAGAAGAACCCTGGAATTTCTGCTTCGGATTCCAGTTCTTCAACTCTTGACTGGACGTCAGGAAAATCTGAGTGGACGATATCTTCCTTTTCAACGTTCACATCCAGAGATGAAGAAGATTTCAAAAATGGATTAGCAGCCTTGGATGCCAACATAGCAAGACTGCAAAAGACGTTGCAGAATAGCCTGAATAAACAAGGAGACTTTGAAAATACTTCAATAGTTCAGAATAACTAGGGAAAATGCACTTTTTAAAAAGCCTAGAGATTTGTAACCTTTTTTAATTCTTTGTATAAGTAAGTTATCTTTCAAAACTTTGTCAGTGAATATCTTACTAATAAATTAACAGCTGTTAATTAAAAGGCTGTTTCATCCCTGAAAACTTACTGATAAAATAAATCAAGGATGAATTTCAAATGGATCTGCAAATTTTTATATTTAAAGATATACGATTGCTTTGTATTATTAAAGGAATAGAACCCGTTTTTCTTGTGGCTTTCATGAATAAAGGCCAAACAAAAAGGTGTATAATATTTTTCTAGAATGTGCATATTGGAAATAAGTTACCATGAATAACAGGTCATACAACCTGTTGATTTGGCTAATAAGATTTTGGTCCATAACTTAAATGCAGTCTTGCAAATACTTATTGCCCGTTCATATTTATATGCTTAGAATTGGAGATGGAAGAGGCCAAATGTTTCATCTACTCCACAGATGTTTGCATACACCTACACTCACATACTCTGTGCAGGGTTCTCTTCGTATGATTTTTGTAAATTGTGCAAAAGATTATTATTTCTCTGAAGACTTCTAATAAAAGAGAACTCACTATGTCATGGAGCAGCCTCTTCCACTGGCTGACAGCTTGTATTATCAAGATGCTCCTCCTGATACCCAACTATGAATATATTTTCTTGTACTTAGTTGGTTTTAGTTCTACCTCTAAGTCAATAAAGTCCTCTCCTTCTGTGTGACTCTTAAAATATTTGAAGATTGTAATCATATCTACCTTGTCACCGGCTAATCCTTTCAACCCAGAAGCGCCTTAAACAGTGCTTCCGACATGAATGGGACAGGGGATCATATCTGCCTTTGGTCATTTTTCTGTAGGTTAAAAAACATCCAAATCCTTTGCCCTTCCTCTGGCTTGGTTTCCAGACCTTTCTCCATCTAGACGATTCCCCTCTGAATTTTCTCCAGTTTTTCGTCTGATTTAAGCCTGGTGCTCAGGATCAGACACCATTTCTGGAGGCTGGAACTAAAGCATAGTACAATTTCTTCCAGCAAACTGGACTCATCTTTCTGCTAATGCAGTATTTATCATTTTAGCATCTGCATCAAACATTTTAGCATCTGCTGGCTAATTTTAATTTCTAGTCAACAAGGACCCTCAGATCCCCTTCATAATATATGACTACCAAACTCCTTCCTATATTTGCGCCTTACATTTCTCATACCCATTTTTCTTTTATATATCTTCAACTCTATTCCTATCAGCTCACTCTTCAAGACTGTTTAGATCTTTTAAAATTTCAACCACTCCTCCCAATTTTGTATCATCTGCAGACTTCATAAGTATTCCCTTAATTCCAGGTGATTGATAAAAATGTTGAATAGCTGAGGACAGGATAGCCCAATGGGATGGTCCATTCAGCAATTCTACTGCAGCTTAAATAGAGCCCTTAATAAATGCTTTTAGAGTTTAGTAATTTAGTCAATAGTGAGTCCATCTCCCAATAGTATCATCTATTCCATATTTTATGAAAGCGTTAGAAGGCACCATGTCAAAGGCTTTGCTGAAGTCCAAGAAGTGAATGCCCATGCCTACTGAGCTACTAAATCCCTTAAAAAAAGGGATTGTTTTGAGAACCTGTTCGGTCTAGTGGTTAAGGCACCAGGCTAGAAGCCAGGAGACTTTCTTAGGCAAGAAAACTCAGCCCAACTTGCCTCACAGGATTGTGGGGAAAATGTTGTTGGGAGAAGGAGTAGTTGTGTGTTAGCAACTTCCAGTTAATTATAAAAATAATAAAGTGGATAGAAATAGATAGGAGAGAGAGAAGAAACCCATAATTGTAGCATCCTTATCTAAGCACTGAAATGTGCTGTTTGCTAATCTGTTTAGATGCCTTAATCCAGTATGGTCATTATACTGACAGGGTTTATAATTTCCCAACTACTTTAATTTAAGCAATTGTAGAGTTCCACTAATTCTTAATAGAGGAAAATGTCGTTCAGCTTGACAGCTAGGAGTGTAATTAACTTCCAGCTTTGCTCATGGATGCCTAATCTGCATCTATGCCCAGAAGCACCAACCCAATCCTATCCATAGTGAAACTATAGTTAACAAAAATCACCTTCAAAAATATTTCACTAGCATCAGCCATAATTGAATCACCTTCTTAGAAACAGTCACAATGGGCCCGTCCTCTGAAAACTAAAATGTCAGGCAATTCCACCTGGGTTTTTGGTGCTAAATATAGAAATCCAGAATTTAGCACACCTTCATTAACTTTTGTTTGCAGATCACAGTCCATGGGATTACTGCCAATCTCTTCAGAGTGCTTTGTCTTGTCTAAAAACACATTTGTTCAATGTCTCCCCCTCATATATACATCAGATGCTTTACTCTAGTTTCTTCTAGTCAGATATTTTCAAATTGTTGTTATAACAAAACAGTAAAAACAACACCACCCCTCTAGTTGATTAGCAGATAGATTTGCCGATTCTGGGCAGACTCCTTCAAATACTTATAACAAATGAATATTTTCCAGGCGGCCAGGAAGGAGAAATGCTAATATAATATTTTAGCCCCATAAAGGAAATTCTACAGCTGGTACAATTCTTTTTTGGGGACATTAGCAGAGATATTTTCTAATCGTCTGGGTTTGGAATTTCTACCCAGAAAAGTAATGATAGAGGAGAGAAAACTAGTGAAACCAGCAAGTGATTTGAAACAGTTTCCTTTGAAGGTCAAAAGTGGAATTTATGAGCCAAATCATTTTAAGGAGCCTGGCTTAATTTCAGAGAGATTAATATGAGAGATAGCTGACCTTGTTTCTACAAAGGAGAAGGAATGTCTCTAGTTTATGTTTACTCTAAATTTAAGCATCTGCACTATATTACAAGAATGGGTTTAGATGTCCTTTGTGTACTATTTACATATTGCACTGAACTTGGCTTTTGGAGTTGGAGGAATTTATTAATTTACTCCAGTACTTGAAGGGGTAATTGTCATTAAAATATCATTTTAGGTTAGTCCTATCTAAAAACTGTATAAATTATGTATCAATATTCTTTTGCTTATTAGTTGTCTTTACATTAGTGAAGCATTTTAGGCAACATCTGATCAACTGATTGATCTAGAAAACTAAGTAAGACACAAGCCTAAAAGACAAGTGCTGTATGCTAGATTGCCATTGCTGAAATTTTTGAGGAGGCAAATGCCCATTTTATTCCAAGAAAATTGCATAGCTATATCTGTGTACATTTCTAGAAAGTGAGCTTGACTTTGCTTCTTAGTAGGTTACTATCTACCATTTTCCACGCTATTTATATGACTAGCACAGTTCCTTTTAAGTGTCCTGCTAAGCAATACTTGTACATTCATTTACCTAACCAACCAGGCTTTGTCTTGCTAATTATTATACACCCCAGTTGTCTGAGTGTATTAAACCCACACTTCTTTTTAAAGATTGTCATCCTATAAATATACTACTGAATACAAGAGAGTTACTCTATCTAAATGGAAATTTGAGTGAGATTGAACTATGTGAAGTAGGATCTCGACATTTTAGCAATTTAAATATTTACAGATTGTCTTCGTTAACAAGAAAGAATCCAGAAGGGCCACGATACTAGGAGTGAAAAATAATACCAATGCAGCAATTGCGTTTTAGAACATTTTATTTTGTGCACTTATTTGGCAAGACAAAAAGAAGAAGAAAAAAACATATTTCAATTTGAATTCAATTTTGCAGTCACAAAATGAATGCTGGCTTCTTAAGCTTGTTCAGCGATGTCATAGTCTTCGCTTATTATTTTCAGCAGAATATAGCAAAGCAGGATCCCAGTTATCTGATGAGAAAGTACAGAACATGCAGAAAGTGATTTAATTCTGACACGTAGGAAAATGAAATCGATCATTCCAGTTAGATGGCATTTAGCTCTAAGCTCTACTGAAAGCAATAGCGTGATAGAGCTACTGCACAAGAGAAACAGTGTTAAGGATCTCAAATGTATTGAAAGTCTGGGCCTACAGATTTGTCTCTCCAACCAAGCACCAAATGCTATTACTGTAGTCCTTTATTTAAGCCTTTTATGCTTACCTGACCAAATACTACAAGAACTGCAAGTCCTCCAAGTGCGGAAATGTTTTTTTCAGTCCAGGTCTTTATTTTTAGAAGACAGCCCTGAGAAAGAAGGAGGGGGGGGGAGAATGCATTCTAACAATTGCAATGGATGTTTCTTAAAAGCTAATCAAATTAAATTCAGCCAACAATTAAAACGATAAACCATTAGAGAGCTCAGAAAGAGAATGAGAGAGAACCTACAGGCATAGACTATAAACGTTAGATGTTATGCCTACTTTGGGATTGAGGGAACAGTTTTACAGTGGTTCTATTCCTTCCTCAATGACTAGTTCTAATCAGAGCAGGTAGAGAGGTAGCAAAAGAATCCATTTAAAACCAAGATATGTCATGAGTTAGATTCTATCATCACTATATAGATGTAGCAACTAGGAAGGAATCATCCTGAACAAGGTTCTTTACTTAATCCATTTAACAATATATTCCCAGTAAGAACTGTAACTAACTTAAAAGCACTTTAGATTCAAATGCATCCTTCCTTTAACAAAAGCGATGATGGCAATATGGAGTTTTACCTCCTGATTAATGCCAACCATATCTCCATTTAAATCAGTAACACAGCTTTCCACAGGCACTTTGCAGCAGCTTTTAGGGACAGATGAGGAGAGCAGTCCAAAGGTTGTGTTTCGCCAGTCTGAATAGTTCTCTGCACCACAGCATTGAAGCTACAGTAGGGAGGAAAGCATGGGAGTTGATAACAGAGAATACAGCATCTCATAAGTCAGCAGCTTCACTTCCTTAACTAAATGCAGAGATTTTCTGCTCACAGTCTAGCCCTACATACCTGGATACTTGCAGGACCGCCTTCAGCTATTAAATACCTCCCACCGACCGGTTCGCTCCCACAGAGAGGGACTCC
>JANHFK010006158.1:305734-322924 GCA_036250565.1 Sibynophis collaris
TATGTCTGTTCACCGCCCTGAGTCCCGGAAGGGAGAAGGGCGGTATATAAATTCAATAAACCATAAACCATAAACCATACATCTTTCTTAAAGTTCTTGACAGTGGGAAGATGAAGACATGATGGAATTAACACAGATCATAGACGGTACTTTCCTTTGTTTCCCTAGTAATGTTAGATTTTGGAATTTAAACCATTCCAAGGTTTTCCTATAAGAAAGGTGTCAACCTCGCTAAATATTTACGATGTCTTCTGGAATCATTAAAATATTGGTTTACATTGCCTCAACAACAGATAAGTAAATAATCTAGACATCCATAGTAGATAAATGGGAAACAGTCATCTTGGACAGAATTCCAAAAGGCTTTGCAGTTCTAGAAAACTCTCATTTTCTTACAACATTTTCTTAGACGCAACTCAGATTCATATTAGGGATGCCCATGTCATTTTCCCTACATATCTACACAGGCATGAAAAAATAATAATCCACAGAGGTGATTTACTTGGAGCAATTCTATTTGAACATTCCCTTTGAACATTATACCCAGTAATCACCTGGCGGCAGAATATATTGAACCTTTAACTGAGTTGGAAAGCATGCTTTGAGACCAAGGGCAGTGAGCCATGTACTAGTTAGCTCCAGTTTAGCCCAGTGGGATTCTATAAACCCTGCCTCTGAATACAGATCAGCAGTCTAATCAAACTCTGTAGTTCAAACTTTTAAATTGTAAAACAACAAAAAGGAAGCAGCAGCAACAACAACACCAATTCTAAAGGTTTGAGCGTGTTTACTAGACTCAGTATTTAATTTGTATAGCTGTTCCTCTAATGCAAGTAAGAATTCATGCTACCAATTTTGTTTTAAATTAGGGTTCTGTTGTTCCTAGGGGTGGGGGGGAGAAAAAATTCCTTACCTCTGCCTGGAGAGTATCCACTCCCTTGGTGATCTGCACTCTCTTATCATACTTGTTCAGAATCCTCACGAAATCTTTGGACACAGTCTGGAGTAGCTGTGAAGATATAGGATAAAGCAAATTAGCTATTCCACAGATTGTATTGGAAGTTGAAGGTGAGGCAAATTGATTTAATAGATAATTATTATTCTCCTGTTCTGTCTCCCCAAACATTTGGGAGCTTAATACTCTAGTACTGGGGAAGCCTAAATTAAGCATTCTTAAAACTGAAATTACTAAATATTACTTACGGTACCCCCTCCTTCCCTTTTCTCAGTTGTTGGGTAGGAAAGAAAATGGAAATTCTAGGGCATTCAGAACATACACTTTTCAAAATCTTTTTAATGCTTACAACTGACCCTAAGTTGTTTATACTCCTTTTCCTGTGAATCCAATTGACATATTAATTATAACATTCTAAAACTGTAAAATTGCAAGACTAATAGCAATGAAAAGCCATTTATATTTTAGGTTAACCCATTATTACTAATTATTTTGAAGAGAAGGTGATTGTTTCCTCTGAAATCAAATAGTGTTAAAGATGTTTGTCTTTTATCTGCCGGTTATGAACACTATCCCAACAAGATTGCCAGTGGTGTTCCTTTTAAGGCAGCTTGTTCTAGTCAATTGCTTTTCGATATTGTGGTACTTAACTGTTTAGGAAAAAGCAGCCAACTAACACTGTGCTGCCCCCCCCCCTTCCATTCCATTTTACATTTTTTGAGCAAAGAACTATTATCAGTTGAATATTAAATTGCACATCAGGTCAAGTTCTGCTCCATTGCAGTTGCCTTCCTCTGCCAGAGTGATTTGGGAGATAACTGATCATACAATATTAGGCTAACAGACAATCATTGTTTGTATAAATCTTGTTACCCACTTCCTCTCTTTCCATTTCTCTATTTTAGAGTGACAGAGAAGACAAAAAAGCACCCTTTGTTAAGGACATGGCAAAGTCCAGAATGCTGTACTGGACTTACAGGTAGTTAGCAGAAATCAAGAATTAGTTCCCATGAAGGAAATTCTCCATTCCTCTTGAGAATGCACACCTCAAGAAGCAAAAGGTTTTGCCTCCCCTCCAGTTTGAAGATAAGACTTGTGTTTTGAACCAGAAATCTTCTTTCCCAAACCTCACCTTTACTCTGCACGCGTAGGCCGTGGAAACAACTAGGATTTCAGTGATCAGGAGCAACACCAGTAAACCTGTGAACTAATCAGTGAGAGTGAGACCTGTTTAGTTTAAAAGCCAGTGATTTATCAGAATTGCTTCTTAGAACACAGGCACTGTTATTTTTACCCTTCTATACCCTCTCTTATTAAGAGGTCCGATTCTTAGCCTGCCTGGTATGTCAACCTCACTCTGGGACAACCGCAAAGCCAAACTCAACATTCATCCATTATTGCAGTCACTTATCTTCTCAGATAGGTCAAAATGATGAAGTCAACATTAGAATGAGTTGAAAACTGAGAGGCCAATTGTGTCCAAGTCAAGCCACCAGAACCATACATGGTAAAAACTTGGCTCTGGTTATATAGTGACTGTTTTATAGGCATACATTTCCAAGCCAACATACTTTTGGGCATATTAACACTAAAATCAACAAGCATCATAATCCCCCAACACATTAACAGAACTGGAATTTAAATGGCATACAACCATCTAACATTATTGTAGCTTCTTACAACATAGAACAATTTTTACAGTCAATTCAAATAAAAATACATTAAATGTTGATTTACTCCTCCTCCTCCTCAATAGTGGACAATTATATATACAGAATTTCTAGATTAATTTCTTGACACCAGGATCCAATGTCTTGTTTCCATGTATATGAGCTCAGGACTGCTATGGGTTTAGTCCAGTCCTACCTTAAGAGCTGATCTGTGAAAGAATTAGAACTTAAGGAGATATTGCTAGGGCAATATCGAACTCCAAAAAAGATGGAGGTTCAATCTTAACCACATTGAGATTCATTAAACAAATCATGATTAACTACACATGTTCTGTATTGCATTTAATATATTTGAGTAGCACTTACCAATTTGATCATGGCTTTGTTAGATCTGAATAAAGCAATTGCTCCAAAGGCAGACAGAATGATAATAAGCACACCAATAATTGTTATGGTCACAGCTACTCCTGAAGCAGCTTCACTCAGTACCACAAAAACATTATGGAGTTTCACTTGAATACACACACCCGTAATTATTAATACAACTCCAGCAACCTAAAGTTTGAGAGGTTAAAGCATAATTAAGAAAAATAGCTAGAGGTTATTCTTCATGAAGGCAAATATATTTTAGTCAAATCAATTTCAAACTATTTGTAACATGGATGTTCAAAATCATACAAAGGAAAGAAGTATAGATAAAAATCTTGATTGTTACTTGCACAGACATTTGCTCCAAGCTCATAGTAGAGTTAACCCTTTCTGACCAAGGCTAGGCTTTAAATATCAAACTAGGTCATTATGTGGTTTGTTTGGTTCTAGTCCATTCTGTGGTTCATGGATTATTCAGTAGATATTAAACAAGCCATGATATAACACATTTCAGGCTCTTCAGGCTCTTTACTTTTTTAAAGTTTCAGGATGGATGTTTAGAATTTCACACATTAATCAATAGTGTAGAAGAAAGCAAGCTACTGTATTCTTAAAGAATTTTTAAAAAAAATAGCAGTAAAAAGCAGATATTTATGGATATTTCTAGGAAAATATTCTAGGAGGATCATAGCAAAGCCACTCACTGTTTGTAAAATACTCAAGACTATCTTAAGCATTACATTATACCAATTTAAACAGAGTTTATTTAAAAACACAGTTGTGTATATACAACTTACAAATTTAGAAAAACCATGTTTAATGCAAAGTAAATCAAGTCATTATATATTACTTATTCTAGGAAATAAGTAAAATAAGTGAAAAATTATAAATAGTATGAATTACAGGAAAAAGAAGCATTTAATCAAAGCATTTTAAATTAAGTCATTTATATTCAGTGAAAAATGTAATTTGTTTTAGAATATTACACCTTGAAAAACTTGTGGCCTTACAAAAAGTTTTAATTGCTAAATTATGCAAATCCTCAATTTTGCCATTGTGGTTTAGAAACACTGCTTTATGATTTAGCACATTGTGCAAGCACAACCACAATCTTATTACTTTTATTTTCTAAACTACTATATTTCCAGTTATCCTATTATGGCTAATAACTGTACTATTATAACACATAACAGAATTTAGAAGTTGACCCCCCCAAAAAAAGAAAAAGAAAAAGAAAAAAAATGTAATATTTTATACTCTAGATACAAAGTAAGATACATTTACAAATTTAAAACACACACAGAAATCAATAGCTTACCCAATAAAGTAAAACAGTCATCCATAAAGCAATTTTAATGCACCACTCCCATGTGATTCTTCTTTCTGCTCTCATTTTGCCGGCTACCTCCATAATGCTTGAGACTAGCAATGAGGATCAATAGCTCTGTGCTAATAAATGTTTGTAGTTGTTACAGCCGTTCCCAATTTCAACCAAAAATTCAATTTACAACTTGTGACATCACCTTAAAAAGGAATACATTTACTAATGTTCTCAAGCACTTTTTCTTTCAGCAGCCTCACTAAAACCATAATCAGGCTGTTAGGTTATTGTAACCAACTGCTCCTGAAATAACTTTCATATAGAGCAAGTTATTTCAGGAGCAGTGTGCTATTTTACCATAGCAGCCTGTGTGTGTGTATTTATTCAGGGTATATGTATATATTATATACAAGCATGTACAATTGTTTTTCTTCCTATCTAGTGTTCTTATTCTTATGCAAAGTGAAATATAAACATTTCAGACAGCCAAAGCTGAACAGTCAACTAGGAAGAGCAGATCAATGCGTGCACCATGAGCTTTTGCCTGGAATCAGTAGATGGGTTTGCAGGATGTTCTAAGTTAAAATGTAGTTGGCTAATTTGTGGTTCTGTGTATTCTGCAGAAGAGGCTGGCTCTGGGCCTTGAGGGGAACAAAAAGATACAATATAGGACAGAAGACAATTGATTCCTATAGAACTCAGGAGAAACAGTTGTGCCCTGCAAGTAGATAACCAAAAGTAGATAATCAAAAGATAGTGACTCACTGCTATATGTGAATACTATATAAGAACTGATATGATGAGTGCTGATCAGGCTCGTCTATGTACTTATGAAGTGTGCTGCCTTCCTTGACAGCCAAGGATGATCAAGTCCATACATATTTGTTCCTTACTGCTAATCCACAGAAGGACAAAAATATTGCAAACCCCAACGGTGGATTGCCATAAATTTTCCACAACTAGGAAGGAAGCTGAGGAAACTTGAAGGATGATCTTTATTTATAAGAGAAGACAAAGGAAAGAAGAAGAGGGATGATTGGTTATGTAAATATCATGTTGGCAGGATTTGGATTTTGGATAATAAGTGTCTGAATTATGGCCCAGAATAAACACCTCATGAAGGCGGGTGAAAAATGGGTCAGCTGAAATATGGAGAGTTTTATCAGAAGACCTTTCAAATGAAACTTTAACTAAGATCAAAATCCTTAACTGAAAAGTTAAGATAAAGCTCAGGTATTGTGGGACTGTTACAGTGATGGAAACAATTAATCCACTCAGGAAAAAAAAGTTTAAAAGTATATTGACTCATCAAGATTTTTGTTCCCCACATGTTAATGTTTAGTATTTGAGAAATCAAACAAGGGAGCAGGAATTCTTAGTACAGGAAAGCAAATATAAAATAATCAATATAACAGAAACCTAGTGGAAGATTCCTATGTTTGGGTTAGGGTTAGGGTTAGGGTCAAAGAATATAATTGTTTAAAATGAACAGAAGTAGTAGAACAAGTTACACAGTATAATGAAGTGACAGCTGCTAAAACTCAGTGAATAAACTTTTGCAGGAAGCATCTGGGTTAAGTGGATGAATTAATTAATCACCCACCATTATTGGTGACAATTTCTGTTCCCCAGCCAATCAAAGTGAAGAATCAGAAGGTGGTTTCCAAAAGCAAATTGCAAACCCTTTCAAAAAGTTTATAGTATTAATGATTATAATACTAAGGACTCAAATTACAGGAAATTCTAGGTTTGTCTTGCAGACAACTTCCTCCTTCAGGGGATGAAGGCCTAAAAGAACTAACTATTTTTGATACCAGCTTTTTTCAACTTTGCATTTAACTCTGGAGGAAATATTTTTCAGGAACTCCTGCATAAAATTTATTATATTTACAGCTTACAATATGAGCTATTTGTACACTTATATTGATATTTTTTCAAATCTGATCCTCATGGAACCCTAAATTCCCTGGAATTCCAGTTGAGAAAGATTGTTTTGTAACATTCAACAGGGAAGAGTTAATTGAAGAAGTAGACTAGCAACAGTATTAAGAGGAAGTGATCGTGTGTATTATCTTGAACTTCAAAAAGTAGCTTTTAAGGAAGTCAGAACAATTTTAAGTTGATTTCATGGCAGGAAACCTGATGGGAAAATGAGTGGGGAAGGGGCTCCTTAAAAAAACAAATATTAAAAGCATTATCACAAACAATTCCAAAATGGTTGGTTTTGACAAAATGACCTTCTTCTAATATGTTCAGAATAAAAGAAATAGTCAATAATTGGTACAGGTAATCCTTGTCTTACAACAGTTCATTTAGTGACCATTCAAAGTTACAATGGCACCAAAAAAAGTTACTTATGACCATTTTTCACACTTATGACTATTGCAGCATCCCCTGGTCACGTGATCAAAACTCAGACATTTGGCAACTGACTCATATTTGTTGTGTTATTGTGTTCCAGGGTCATGTGATCCCCTTTGGCAACCTGACAAACAAAGTCAATGAGGAAGCCAGATTCACTTAACAACCACATGATTAATTTAATAACTACAGTGATTCACTTAACAACTGTCGCAAGAAAAGTTGTAAAATGGAACAAAGGTCACTTAACAAATGTCTCACTTAGCAACATAAATTTTGGGCTAAATTGTAGTCCTATGTCGAGAATTACCTGTATACCTGCTACTCAGTGAAGATGGCAAAATCCAAATCAGTAACAAAGAAAAGGCAGAGCTACACTACCATTTTGTTCTAATCTTCTCCAACAAATACTGTATATGTGTTCCACAATAAATTGTAAAGTGCAGGATAGATGGATAGAATTGAAACTTGGTAAGTTCAATTCTATCCATTTAAAACATGATAACGGAAGTTTATTCTGAATGAGTTTAAATCTGTAAAACCACATGAACTGTAGCTTTAAAGCTAACTGAAAAGAAAGCTGATTTAATTGAACTTTTCTGAACCTTTGAGAAATCCTGGAGAATGGGTACCTACAAATGATGGTGAGTAAATGTTGCCCATATTTCAAAAAAATGGAAGAAAAGAGGCTCTAATGATTCACAGACAGGTGTCCTGCATTGAATATGAGGCTGGACCCAATGGCATTTAAATGATACCTTTCAATTGTATGATTAACTTATCCTTTAGAACAAGTTTATGGGTCAGTATGTCATACAGACATAGGGAATTATGTTATTTTACTAAGTGTGGTTCAGTTAACCATACATAAATAAGTTGTGCAAACACAACTGTTAAGTGACCTTTTTGCCCAGAAGTACTAATGTCAAAATAAGAACTTGCACAAAGACAATAGCCAAGTAAAAGCTAAAAAGCAAAACTTGCAGATGGAAAGGCTTGAAGTAAGTAAGGCAGGGATCACACCAAAGAGGAAACTGGATTAAATTCTCCTTTAAGCTTGAATACATCGTAACAGGTGGCTCAGACTACAGTATTAATTGACACTTTATTTTTATATCTATTAAAGAGAGTCTAGAAAGGGTTTAGCATTTTGTATTAATACAGTATAATATTCAGGTTTCTGTGGGTCTTAAGGACTCTGTTAACTCTGCTTTGGCTCTATGGAGACTATTTCACTTTTATCAAATACACTTTTCCAAGTTCTGATTTCATTGTCCTGAAGTGGGAAACATTTTGATATCAGAGGACTTTCTCTTTCCTTTTTTCCTCAATCTCTGGAAGCTGGACAAGCCATTTTAAACCATGGTTTCTTGCAGAAGCCACAGTGTCATTACTACAAGCTGTAATTTCTATTAACTATCACAAATAAGTTTTAAATTAACAAAATCACCTGCTTTTAAAACAGATTTGCAGCACTCTAGATCTTTCTTTGCTTCACTAAGATATTTTTTTTTTAATGAAAAGTCTAAAAAAACCTAGAAACTCTCCAGACTCATTAACAATAAGCCACAAAATTTATGCTGATCTATCTGGGAATTAAGATTGTCACTCTTTCCTTTTTGGACAACTGGTTGCAGAGCTACTCGTTTTTTGTATATTCCAAATGAAATATAAGCAAACTAGCCAAAAGCAGGATTTAATTCAAGCTAGAAAGGGAACGGGTTATAGGGCTGATATTTTCAGAATTGGGTTAATGTTTGTTTGTTTGTTTGTCCAAATTCAGTATGTGAAGCCTCCCAAAAGGCTTAATCTCCCTTATTTAACATCCCCCCCCCAAAAAAACCCCAAACCTGTTACCCCAAAAGGATGTTTCTTGTTAAATTTGTCACTTGGTTCTGAGAACAGTAAATATGGATTGGAACAGAGGCTTTTTAGACCACATCTTCTTCAAATTTGGCAACTTTAAGATATGTGGACTTCAACTTCCAAAATTTCTCACCCAGTCTGAGCACAACACATTCCAAAGTTGCCAAATTAAAAAAAAACACTGTTTTAAACAGATTGGTCACAATACTACCGAATTTAGTGATGCTTATTTATGTATAGCTTTAAAAATGACGAGGCAGCTGCCTAGCTGATATTCCATTGACAAATTCTGAATTATATTGCAAGAAAACTTTCCCCCTATCTCAGTGGTGATATCCAATTTTTTTTACTACTGGTTCTGTGTGTGTGCTTGGTAGGCATGGCAGGGGAAGGATACTGCAAAATCCCCATTCCCTCCTCACTCCCGGGGAAAGGATATTGCAAAATCTCTATTTCCACCCCACTCTGGGGCCAGAGTGGTGGTATTTGCCGGTTCTCCGAACTACTCAAAATTTCAGCTACTAGTTCTCTGAACTGCTCAAAATTTCCACTACCAGTTCTCTAGAACCTGCCAGAACCTGATGGATTTCACCCCTGCCCTATCTGAAACCTACACATGTCTCAGCTCCCTTTGCTTCCTGGCAGCAGTGGATGCAACTAAAGATTATTAAAGCCACAAGTTCCATATTTTCTGTTGCTTTGTCTTAAGTATAAACTGAGTAGTAGTGGCTGATGAAAGATAATGTTTAACTGACTCCTATATGAAATGTGTAATCCTGAGAAGAATAATTCTGGCTCAATTTAAACATTTTTAAAAGTTAAATTCCAACTGAATTCAGGCAGTAGAAATGATTTTTTTTCCTTAAAAAATGATCCAAAAAGTTCAAAAGGTTCTCTATTTAGTAGTTCTACGTCCTCAGTCAACTATAGATCAACCTGTAGAGATCAAACTTTTTTTTTTTTAAAGTAGCATAAGCACCTGCATGGAAAAATTACTGGTTCTCTTGTGCCAACTGTAGCAATCTGTTTTCCTCTGCTTTTAAGTTATGGACTAGCTCCCAGCATTTTATCATTGTGTCCCAGTCCGTGGCTCTAACTTTTTAGGTATGTGAACTAAAGCAATAATAGCTACATTCAAAACCTGGCAGCCATGCTCTTGGAAGGAACAAATGTACAAAGCTACTATTATTATCATTGTCACGACTGGAGCTCAACCCATATGCAAAAGTGTTGAAATGCAAATTTTTGTGGCTGACAAGTTATAGATAGTCCTGGCAAGGGACCGGTCCTTCAGCCCCCAACATTCTTTGGGCCTGAGGTTCTAAAGAGTATTTTTTTTGTGTGTGCCAAAATTGGAACTTTTGCATTCTCCCTCTCTCTCAATCCTGCGTCAGGCAATGGATTTTCCAAATGAGGCTGTTATTGCATAATGCCCCTCTTATTCAAAGAATGTTACAAGGAGCTCAGCCTACTTTGTCCTCCGTTTGTTCCCTTCCTGTCTCTTTTCAGAGAAAATCAATTAAAGAGACAAAGAATAGCTACACTGTGATCCCTGACTGTAATGCTAGGAGTCCGCCACCTGGGAAAAAAAAAACCCCACAAGCTTTGGCCAAGCAAAAAAGAGACTTAAGGTCCAGCAACACTCGAAATTAAACATTGATTTGAAAAGGGGCACTTAATTTTGCCCTTTTCCTTTGGGAGAAAAGTGATCACGTGATAAGAGGTAAGTATAACAGTGGAGGCATTCTCATAAACTGCTCGATTGAAAAGTCCCCTTAATGACAGCACATTCTATCACGTTCATCTTTTCATTCAGATTTCCAGTTGGCCATTTCCAAAATGACCTGAAAGGAGTCATTTTGTGGGTTTGAAAACTGGGATGTTGAAGACTGGATTCTGGTTTTCCTTGCTCCTGTTAGAAGACTGGAAGAGCAGGTTAGGGATAGATCATCACAGAGAAAAATGATCTACATGGTCACTAAGACTTCACAAGAACTTAATGGCATATAATTCATGAATCAGCTGATATCTGTTCTGGGTCTAAATGACAAGTGTATACTGCAAGCCTCTGTTAAAGGCTTGCAGAAAGGAGTGTATGAATTCCTTAACTTCCCTGTTACAGAAAAGTAGGCAATATACTGTATAGCAATTGCTCCTGCTTTTATTCTGCTGAATAATATAAGCTGGAGAAGAATAAGAATCCTTGAAAGAGCTTTTGGAATGGGAAAAAAGAAAAACTGAAGAGAGAAGCAATCCTATCACAATTTCTGAGTGAATTAAAGATCAGGATTATTAGAAGTAAAAGGAAAGGATATAAAGTTGGTTTGTAAAGCTCAGGTAACCCTTTACAAACTTTTTGCTGAAAGCAGTACTGAAAAGTTGGTGCTCATTTTTACAATATTTATCATTTCTACTTTTTGTTGGCTTTATTTTTCCCTGGCTTTTCCTTTAGTTGTATCTAAAGGAAATTTGTACTTACGTTGTACCTAAAGGGAGATTAAATGCAGAACAAGGAAGGAAAGGAAGGAAAGGAAGGAAGGGAAAGAAAGCTAGAATAAACAGGCTTCATTAAAGCCGTGTTTTGCGAATATTTGGAGTTGATGTTTGGTTGCTCAATGTAATAAGAACAGTTTATGACGGAAGTAAATAAATTGTGTGGGAATGAATGGAAAACTTAGTCAACACCGAGCAAGGAATAGGATAAGTTAAGCATGGCTGAATACAAAAGTTACTGATCAGTATAAAAGAAATGCAAAACTGAATGAGGATCAAATCACAAGGCATCTACAAAGAGTGAGTGAATTGAGAGAAAGGAAAAACCAAGAACATTTGAGTGAATGCGGTTGATTAAATCTTCAGAAAGAGAGAAGTGAGAAGTCTAAAGAACAAAAGACCATGTATAAGTTCAGTGGACAGATGTTAAAGGAGTAAGAATGGTTTGCAAGAATGTATGGAGAAGTATAGCAAATGGTTGTGGTATAAACTTTAACATATTAAGGTATATATTTCCATTTCTCTTCTAATTTCTTGCCTTTATTTTCTTTGGCTTACTATTTATTGGTTTCATTTCTGTACCTATTCCAAAATGGAATAGCACTCTGATGAGTGTGCATGCATGGACTATATGTATGCTTGGTTGTTTTTTTTTAAGTGATAAAGTGATATAATCCTATTGGCTGCAGAATTCTACATGTTGTTTTTCAAAGGAAGAGAAGAAACGGATGCACCCGGTCAGAATGAGATAGAGGCTTTGGCTGTGGAACAAAACACTTGAAGTCACAGGGAGGCCTCTTTGTAATGTTTAAGAGGCTGAAAAGAGAATTCTTTTCAGAGTGGGTATCCCAGCTTGAGTAAAATACATTTTTACTTCCCAAAGAGCCTGTGCATTTTCATAGATTTTGTTCTTTTTCCGAATCAGTTGCAAATTGCTTTTAAGTCTGACACAGACAGAAAATTATACAAGGTCATGCATCATACTTATCTGTAATAGAATTTGCTACTTCTTCAAGGTACATGGACTGATATCTTTCTGACACACTAGGCTTTTCAGGCATAATACAAAGCCATGATTCAGCATTACATTAAGGCACCATTAAGGACTCTTGTCTTCCACTAGGATTCCCTCCTTTTCCTGGGAATTTGCATTGTTGCTTTTGATTATATTTTCTGCTTCATATTATGGACCCATTAATGAACACAGTATCTGCTGCGTTTACTGAGTAATCTAGCACATTACTATTTAATGCTTTAATTGCAGGAAATATCAGTGAAATTGAAAACCTTTTAAGTATTGTTATAATTTGTGTCTATCATTTATCATTGAGTAGAAATTACTTTTTAAAAAACTGTTAATTGTCCATGCATCACCAAAACCATGCAGGAAAGCAGCCACAACAGATCTCAATTTATTTTTTCTCCCCAGTAGATCTAATTAATCCAAAGGTTTAGTTTTCTTAACAGTGAAGCTTTTCGGTAGAAGAATGCAGACTTAAAAATATAGTGAAAATCGTGGTGCTGTTCACAATACAATCCTGTTATAAAGTACAATCCTGTGAATAAATTTAAATTTACCGACAAAAAAATAAAGGGAGACTAGTATAGCTATTTCAAACTGTTTAGATCTCACTTAGCTAGTCATATCCTTCTGGGATTTAAACCCGGGCTGCTTGCATATTAGGCAGATGTATTAACATCTAGTGGCCCAGTTTTGAATCCCAGAAGGGTATGGCTAGCTGATGAGAGCTAAACAGCTTGAAATAGCTATACTGGTCTCCCTTTATTTCTTTGTTGGTAAATTTAAATTTAACACAAAAATAGTTTGTCATGGAAGTGACTGCCTGTGAAGGTTCCTGGATTGGGGCTGAAAGGCGAAAGACGAAGCAGTATGCTCTGTCCCATATTTGGGTAGACCAGGTTGCCCTGATAGACTGGTCTCACTGGAAGAACACTCAATCCTGTGAATAGCATCACCTGAGAGAAGAAGGAAGATAGGAAGGAAGATAGGAAGGAAGGGAGAGAGGAAGGACAAGAACCTGCATTTTTGTTTGTCTAAGATCAAAGGAGAAGATGAATAAAGATTCTTCAACTTTAAAATGAAGCCTTTGGGAAGTAAAATGCAGGTGGTGATTGCTTGATTTCGTAGTTTTCTGGTGCATCAGAGTTGTTCGTGTTATTTCTCATATTACTTCAATATTTGTCACAAAGTTGTACTGTCACTTACACTTGGCTAGAACTGAGGCTAAGTAATGAAGAAAAAAACAAATGCATAAACTGGAAAATTAGTAACAGTTAAAGTGTCCCTATAATGGAATGATATCACCTTGGTAAACATAAGGAAACAGCAGTTTGCCAATCCTCAAGAAAGCTAACATAAATGTATTTTGAAAAAGAAATAGAATATGGAAGGAGATACAGTTCCAAGAGACCTGAGTGGTGTATACAGCACAAGTAAATATATCACAATATTGGAATAAAACGTTAATGTGTGACTTACTGGGCTTTGCATGAACAGCAACAAACCAGGAAAATAAATAATTATGGTATTCAGAGGAGGGATGGGTGCCAGTTGGAGCCCAAATGTCATTAAAGACATCATCTGGTACCCCTACCATAATTTGGAGTTATTTCTACAATTTAGGTTGATCTGCATCAAATATGTGACATTGGCATACAGGTACTACTCAATTTACAACCATAATTGATCTTGAAATTACAGTTGTAACATATGCCAGTTGTTAAGGAGATCATCACATGACTACATCCAATTTTGTGTGTGTGTGTGTGTGTGTGTGTGTGTTGGTGGTGGTGAAGAAATCATATAGTCAGATGACTGTGCAAAAAAAAAAAAGGCAGACATAATAATATATTACAATTGGTGGTGGATTATCATTGGGCAGTTACAATCTAATTTTGCATACACCAAAACCTGGCCACATTCAGAGAAACTACTTCTTACCGATCCGATAACAATAGTTGTATGTAGAAAACATAAATATTCGCCATATATTTTATTAGGTAAGGTGTTATATATTTGAGTCCATGAGTCCTTATAGAAGATGCGGGATAAGAGAATGTGAGCTTTAAATTGAATGTCCCCTTGTCCTCTGGGGCACAGTCTCAACTTACCGGTATAGGGGTGTTTTTTTTAATTAGCCCTCCAAAACTGCTGTGGGAAGCGTGTTGCAACACAGTAAGGTTAATGCCCTTCAAATTTTTGGGATACCTATTTGATATAAATATCTCACTGCTTTAAAAGGGGGAAAGACAATATTATATTCTTGACAAGAATATGAAATGGGTTTACTATTGCCTTCTTGGGTTTTTAAAAAAATTCTAGTAAATTTTTTTTATTGCCTTCCATCCAGTTAAAAGAAGATGGATATTTTCTAAAAAGAACGAGATCAATCTTTCATAAGGCTCCTTGATATTGCATCACTGAATTTCAGCATCAGATTACAAGGAAAGAACAGGAAGATTCACCACCATTTTTTTACCAAGGAAAACAAAAAAAGAGCATGTAGTATTTTGCTTAGATTTAAAACCCACGCTAAGAAAGCCTTCCAGTCTAACAACATATTAGACTTAAAATGTGACTAATAGATGACTTAATGTGTTTTGATAACACAACCAGGGAATATTCTATTTGCATATCCTCTTGAAGGGCAATAGAAAGACTGATGTTACATATAATACTCCACATTATTTTTGCAGTTGTCGTACAGGAGAGAAAGCAGACAGGAGACACAACACACTTACTTTAACTCAAATGTATTTTTTTATAACAAATGTTTTTGTCTTTTTTTCCTGAGGGCTCAGTCACTTCAAAGGTTTATAATCTTCACATCAACCTTTTGAAACAGGTCTAAGAGATTCAAGATTCTCTCTATGAGTCTCAGATTGTATAGAGGTATCAAGGCCTTTTATGTTTAACCAATTTCATTGTATACATGATGTACAATGACAATAAAGGCAGACATCTGTAACAAGCAAGAACTTTCATTTTCTCAATTCGTAGAGGACACAAATCAATCAGCCAATAATCTTTTAGCCACCAAGCTGTGGAAATCAAGCCCCTGTGGTTAGTTTATGGTTCAGAATGTGTTGCACTAGCCAAGATAATAGTTTATGTTTAACATAGCCATGGGTAAACCATGTGAACATAAACACTACTTTATGAAAGGATAGATTACCCTTTCCTGAGTTGACTGTTTGCATGAGCTTACATTAAAGATGACTAATATGTAAACTCTACTAAAAGAAGTTATACTAGTAGTCAGAAGATTCCATCAGTACATGCTACAATTTCTCTGTGTTTAAGGTTTTCAGTATTTGTCCTTAGCTGTATTGTCTACTGATGTCATTCCCTTGCAATTTGAGGGGAAATGGAGGAAAGACAATATAGAGATAGCCTGCACTTCCAACTGTTTTGTGGGGAGATGCTTTTGATGGAATGTAAGAACCACATGGTGACACTTTCCTTTTCCTATCCAATTTTATTCTGAAATATAGAAATAAATCCACAATCTTCACTCCAGAAATGATATAAATAGCTGTCTTTATCATCACAACTTTTGTTGGTGGCTTTTGTCAAGTTGGGATGGGGGAATAGTGCTTCCATTCTTGTGCTACTTCATCTCTCATTGGCTTCTGATATTGTCAACCTTCTGGACCAACTACAGGGTTTAGGACTGGGAGGCACTGTATTGTGGTGGTTCTTCTCCTTTCTCTATGGTCAGATCCAATTAATGTTGATGGGAGTGTGCGAGAAAGTTATGGCCATTGCCTCACAGCTTAAAGCTTTTGCTCCTCCTGTTTAACATCTACATGGCATCTACATGTGTGAAGTCATTCTGCTAGTTTAGGGTCCAGTGTTAGCACCATGCCAATGATATCAGATGTTCATCTTGACTCAGATCATCCAGGAAGTGTTGTTGTTGTCCTGACCCAGTGTCTAGGGGCTGTTTGGGTCTGGATAGGGAAGAATAGGCCAATTGGGTTGTATCTGTTTGGATCCTCCTGGTTCTAGCATTTTTTCTTTGGATTTAAATGGCTTCCCCATCTGAGACTAGTATCCAACTTGTGTGTATGTGTGTGTGGGGGGTGTCTTTTCTGGTTCATAATTACTACTTGATGAGAAGGTGGCAGCTATTGCCAGGATCACCTTTGCACAGATATATCTTGTGCAGCAGTTGCATCCTTCCCTCAACCTAGAGGCCCTTTAGAGAATCACTCATGCTCTAGTCAACTCATGATTGGACTACTGCAATGCACTCTGCATGAGCTGCTCTTGAAGACCACTCCAGAAGCTACAGCTGGTGTAAAATATTGAGATGGGCAATAATGGGCACATCTTAATATGCCTATTATCATTGCTCTGCAAACTGCACTGGTTGTGACCGGTAGTTGGCTTCTGAGTGCAATTCAAGGGGCTGGTTATCACCTATAGAGCTTCTTGTGACATACAGCCTAATTATTTGAGAGAGACCACCTGTCTCCAGTGGTTTCAGCAAGATCAAGTAAAACATAGGTGCTCCTGGGTCAATTAAACATCTGGTGGGACCCCAGAAGCATGTCTTCTCTATCAAAGTGTCTGACCTCTGGATGCTCTTCCACACCCCTCCATTGAGATATGCACAGTTCCTACCCTACAAAGGTTCCAAAAGGCTTTGGGAGTGTGGCTTTGCCTGCAAATTTGGATTTGGTTGTTTGTTGTTTTAATTTTAGCTGGGAATGGTTTTGAGAGATAGGAGGAAGAGCTGCAGCCTAGACCAGTGGTCACCAACCGGTGGTCCCTGAGAAAATTTTGGTGGGCCGTGGAGAAATCTTTGTATTTTGCATTTTTTATATTGTACTCACGCTATGGCCCCTAGGCCGGATATGGCCCCCAAGAGCAATTAATCCAGGCTGTATGCAGGAACACAAGGCTGCACCGCCCACATCACCCCACCCACACGCCAGCCCCCACTCTTAAGGTTGAGCAAAAACTTCACCTTGAGTAAAGCAGTGCGGGCCACACGGGAAAGGGGGCGGTGCAAGCAGGCCGCAGCGGCGGTTGTGATGGGTGGAAGCTGTGGGAGCTAAGCACTACTTGCATTTGCGTGGCATTAGCATTCTGCCACGGTATATTTGCGCCAGTCTCTCTCTCTGAA
>JANHFK010006158.1:361251-372830 GCA_036250565.1 Sibynophis collaris
AGGAGGCCCTCTCTGTGCGAACGCACCGGTCGGTGGGAGGGATTTGATGGCAGGATGCGATCTCGCAGGTATACAGGCCCTAAGCCATGGAGCGCTTTGAAGGTGGTAACCAGGACCTTATATGAATAAGTCTGTGAGGTTCAGGTAAAGGGCTTTTCATTCAGGCACCTAAAACAGACTAAGCATATAAGCAGAATTGGCCCACTGTCATCATATATGGCCCCACTATCACATTGACAGCTGATAAAGTGATAAAGTCAATTTTTCTATTGGTATTTTAAGAGTTAGATGGTAAGATGTAAGATTCAAAATGCTTACATTTGGAAGGAAATAAGATCTTTGAGGTTGTGAGGGATTCTTTTTGGGAAATGATACAGACTGCTAACGAAGAGAATGTTTTTATCTTCTCTGTGTTTACAGAGAGACTTTTCTTATGTAAAGGGGTTATCAAATTTTCCTACTTCCCAACCTTTAAATTATACTTATATTATATTAAAGTCTATGTCTGTGCCAGTGTGTTTGTATAATTTCTAAACAATGCAATGAACATTTTTGTTCTCTTTTGTTGCCTGAGCTTTTAACAAAGTCTTTAGCGACCTACAAATTAGTGTTTCCATCGGTAGCTATACTACAGTGCTGTGGCAAAGTTAGCTTTGTATAATTTCCCAGTCTGTGCTGAAGGTAGTAAGGTGGAAGGCAGATGCTTCACCAGTTGCTAAATGGCTGTAGGCTCTCAGCATCTCTGCTGGAGTGGTAAGGCTGCTGGGCTTTGCTTCCCCTTTCAGCTTGTCTGCTTTGGGTTTTCTGAACTCCAAGCTTGTTTCTCCTTCACCATCAATTGCCTGCTAATCTGCAGTTTATTGTGATGGTAGCTCCACTTCTTTGCCTGCAGAGTCTTTCTCTCTGTTGCCACCTGTACAACTCTTCCTGCAGCATGGAGGTGCTTTCAGCATTTTCTTTCTATAATTGGGAACCAGGTGTGGTGCAACGCTCTTCAGACATGAAAGTGAGAAAACAAGGAGAAGGAAGAACTGACACTGGCACTGCAAAACACTCCACAAAGATATTTAGAATTATCAGGAACAATATAATCAAAAGCAGATGTATTGGAGAGTAGGATTACATCCTAGGTCCATCTGCAGGGCTGGTGAAAAGAAAAATCAAGGCAGTGGAATAATAGGATGTAGGTGCCAGAGATATTGTCTAAGGAAGGCTCAGATTAGAGACAATGTAGTTTATATTAGAATAGTAAGTGGGGCAAGAGGCTTGGAAGAGATCCTTCCTAATTTTACACTTCTTAATCAGGCTGTAAAAAATATAGAGAAGAATTGCACGTTTAGACTTAATTCTCTTAAGGTAGCCTACAATAGAATTAACTCATCTGGTCATGTTCCTGTTTCGTCCACTTGGTAATTTTGACAAGTGGCTTGTTTGCTTGCTTGCTTGCGTGCTTGCTTGCTTGCTTGCTTGCTTGCTTGCTTGTAAAATTTATTAGCTGCCCATCTTGCCACCCAGTAATTCTGGGTGCCTTACAGTATTAAAACATAAAACTATGTAATTTATAATAATATAAATGCTGTACTATAAATACTGTAAAATCAAGCTAGCTAAAAAGATGGGGAAAGGGAATATGATGGAAGGAGGAGAGAATGGGAGCTGTTGTTTATCAAACACTCCCAACATGAAGCCCCTCTATGTTCTGACCCAGCCTTCATGAGCCTCACTCAACAGCCTACTCATGAGAAGAAAAAAACCCTTTTTATTTGGAAAGTCAGGAATTCACAGCATTCACTGACAAAGCTCCAGGTCACACATCCATAGGTGATTCGCAAGCTGTAACAGTCTCTGAGTTCCCTAAGGGAGCCTCAATTAGCACTTCAATCCCAACACAAAGAGTCCTGACCAACCTTGTTAGTGGTAAGGAAATCCTGGCAAGGAATCCACTGGAGGAAACTCTTCTGGAGCATGAATGGATGTCTCTCATACTCCTCCTCCTTATATCCCCAACCAGGAAGGTGCTTGTTAACATCTCCTTTTTCTCCTAGATAGCTGTCCCTCAGTCCTGTGTTGCTCTCCTCTCCGTACCTCTCTGCACATATGTGCATCTGGCACAGAGCCCAGCTGTTCCTCTCCCTTGCTTATCTCAGGCCCCGAAAACAGCTGTCTCTCTACCTGAGGATGAGTAGATGGGCCCTGCTCTGCAGGTGGCTCTGAGACCTCCTGTTCCTCAGAGCCTTCCACCGGCTTCGATGGTAACCCAGGAATCCCTTCCGTCTCCTCTGACTCATCTGACTCAACTGCCATCTCCGCTGGCATTAGACAAACCATAACACTCAGTTGGCACCAACTGGCAGAGCCAGTACTTTAAGCTCTTATGGAAGGTCAAGAGAATTGGAACTGATCTCACTTGGGACTAAGATGTTCCAGAGTGCAGTCTGACTAATGGATTTAAAATGGGGTGGAATTTGATCATAGCTACCAACTTGATTTATTAGACCTTTGTTTATATCCAAAATGCATAATGGGCTTCTAGTTAAATCAGTTTTAATCCCAATCAACCATAGCTCTTCTCTCCGGTAATGATATAATTCAACAGAATGAATTGTGCCAACATAGAGCCACATAATAATAGAACTAGTGGTTACCATACATTTTGAGATGGTTCAAGAAAACAACAAATCTGTTCTGAGTAAGGCTCAAACATGACTAATTTTGCTTGATTTGCATGTTTTGATTATCTTTATCAGGATTTGATTTAAAAGTGTCCCAGCTGTACAAAATATGCCCAAGTCAGAATGGGAAAATATACTTTGAATTGAATTGGCTTTGCTCTCTAGGTTCCAGGCAAAATTCTTGCATTCTTCCAAATGAATTACTGTTTTCTCAATTCAGAGGATAGATCGGAGGAGAATTGTGTACTGTATATGTAGAGAAGGAAGTGAAGTAATAGCACAGCATTCACACATATATAATTCAAACCAGCCTTTCATAACTTTTTATTCAGGTGAAACCTTTGAATTCATTTTCAAGATTTAGGGAACCCCTGAATAAAAATCTCAGCAAGTTTGAAAAATATCATAGGATTATATATATATATATATATTACAGTGTTTATAACAGCAAAGCAGCAGCTCGACAGCACATGGTTAGTTGCAACACATAAATTTCTCACCATTTTGAACACTAGCATTCTACAAGTTATGAAGTTCAAAAATGATTCTTTTCCTATTGCAATGTCTTGTGGACCTTCTACCAACCTCTCGTGGGACCTTGGGATTTATTGGAACACAAGTTGAGAAAGGCTGGTCTTTTATATTTCAAACTATTCCATGAGGTGCAGAATAGTTCACTCAAAATTAATTGCAAGGAAATAAAGGTTACAAATGTTTATTTCAGGCTGCATGGACTTTTGTTAAAAATTAATTTAAAAGAGTGGTGAGCAAATTCCTATTTCTTTCTCTGAAACAGTTTCATCTTAAATTCAAGCTACAGGGATGATGTTGAATTCAATGTGACACCAAAAGATATAAGAAAGAAATACTTCTTTTTTCTTTCAGGAGGTAAAATATGATATTTAATGAGATTACATTATTCTGCTATATTTGAGAAGCTCCATATCTATCATCTATCTGTCTATCTATAAAATAATAATGATTTGTAAAAGATTCTAGACAGAGCATATTTATGAAAGTGTAACAAGCTTTCCCCCCCCAATAAAATAAAATACAAGCATAACCTTCAAGAACAGGCATGTAAAAACTTTATTTACTGGCTATGAAAGGAAATCCATGCATGTCAAAGAAAAATCTATATTAAAAATCTATATTAACAAAACAAAACAAGACATAGGCAAACTGATTTGGATTATAAATCTTCAGAATGAAATATGTATTTTTCAAAATGCCTCAAAATAATTTTTTTATTACAAAAACAGGCATATTTGCATACTTAAATAATGTGAATGTAATATCTATTCCCCTTCTCAAAAAAAGGAGTGGGGAAGGAAAATCTTAAAATATGGTCATATAATGCATAATATAAAGTAATCAATTTTGTTGGTGAAATATTTTATTAGAAATTCTTGCTGTATTTTGAGTTTGAGTTTGTCTATTGAACTTTACTATATAAAATACAGTGTAAGGGATGTGATAAGTACATAAGCAATTATTTAGTGTGTCAGAAACAATAGCTTGGGTGTGTCTGTTGTGTATACAGTATCTCTCTGTACATGATTATATATTTTAAATTTTATATAAAAATATTTAAGATGAGTTAAAAAAATCTCCGAAGTGGAAGCAGGAGGACTAATATATTGGAAATACAGGCAGTGTGAAGAGTAAATGAGTGAATCAATATATATATTGATTGGAAAGTGAATGACTACTATGAAAAAAAAAAACCCCGAGAATGAATTAAGATTGAATTGTAGAATAGATATGTGGAAAAAGAACTGTCCATATGGGAGTCATCCCGGAGGCCCTGCGGCTCCAGACCAATGGAGAAATGAACCAAAAGGGCAGAAAACAAGCTGATCTGCAGCCATCTAGCAAGGACTCGCACCAGCCATTGGTGCGACAAATCCCCAATGGAGGCCAAAAGAAGGAAGCCAGAGCTACTAGTAACATCAGAGAGGCCCCTGATGCCAAACAAACAGCAAGACGATTCCCTACTGGAGGCTAACAGGGAGGGAAGCCAAAGCGATCTGAAGAGTCCCTCCAACGAAAAGTAAGCAATAAAACAAACTAACAGCAATAAACAGCTGGGAAGCCAGGGAGATCTGGGGAGTGAGGCAGGCTACTGCTACAAAGGGAGGCCAATTTCCCGAGAGCTGAAGAGGCGATCCACGTGGAGGGTGAAAAAAATATATTAAAAATTAAAATAAAAAACATACCCACAACTTTAACACAATAATGCTTCCATAGACAATAACGACTGGCAAACACTCCATTGCCAAGCCCCTATCCAAAAAGAAAGGGACTGTACCAATGAGTCTTATGACCTCTGCACATGCTTTGTCTGTGATGAAACATATAAGGAGGACGAGAGTACCATGAAGTACTCCCTATGTGACTCATACGCCCACTAGAAGTGTTTGGGGTTAACTAAAGGTGTAGCCCAGTTTCTTCAATCAACATCACTAAAAACGTCCCAGTTTGCATTTCCACTATTACGCCCATCCTGCAAGCCCAGACTTGACAAATTCATTGTTTTGCTTGAACGGGTGGACACTTTGGAAGCGCCTCTAGCGCTTGAAGAAAAGAACAAAATGCAGAAAAATAAAGCACCAGTAACCTGGAATCACAACACAGCTCAACAACCCAAGCTGCAGGAAATCACTAATCCTGCTAGTAACACTTCCATCCTTGTCAAAGACGCGATTGAACGCAAACAGAAGCATACCAACACTAACTTATTTGGACTGGATGACACCAACGAATCTGATGACATCACAAAGGTGACATCATCAACAACTTCCAGCCATTAACCATTACTCCTGATGAAATCACTGATGTTTCCTGCGGCAGTCCCGAGTTCAAGTACAGTGATGGCTCAGTGGCCCCACGCTTCTGCAGCGTCATTTGCAAGAGCAAAACCAGCAAACGCAAATTCATTTCCACAATAAACTCACTTGCCAAAAGCTGCACATACCATAGGAAACTTCATTCGTGGCCCGACCTGTCCATACTGCAATGTGCCCAGGCCTGCGAGCTCCGCTCAGAACTCTAAAGATGCCAAGACGAAGGAGAGACTGACCTGTACATAGACTGCCATGCTGACTGTATCAAATGCAAGATCAGTGGCCCACATCCCAACAACCACCACTCCCATCAACCAAACTAGGCCTAAAATGCAAACTACTTAATGCAAGAAGCCTTGCAAACAAAATGCCCAAATTCCTCCTGTTTCTGAGTGCAGCCCTATTCGACTTTATTTTAATCTGCAAGACATGGTTGAATGTATCCTTTTCAGACTCTATTATTATAGTAAGGGACTATCACGTTTTCCAGTCTGACTGTGATAATTGTAGAGGGGGTAGTGTTGCTATCTTCTATAAAAAGTCCCTAGGTCTGAAAAAGATAAATGTTTTTTTTATATATATATATGATTTTTATTAAACATTTCTTTTTATAAACACAAACATTACACATAAACAACATACATATATTACACACAAAAAACAGTTAATAATAATGTCTCTTCTAAACACTGTCATCTCGGTTGGACGTCTATTATTATCTCTTTTTCTTTCCTTCATTATTTTCATAAGTATTCCTGTACATAATAACATGTATCTACTAATCTTCCATTGTCAGTATATTTACATATATTTACAAACATTCTTTCAGATGTAAGTTGTACCAACTTCCTTTTCAAAAAACCCTTTTCACTTTTTATTTACTGTTATATTTCTATTCCTTGTTCTCATTTATTGAATCTTTTTTGAATTTGAGTCTTTTGTCCAGCCATCCATACCATTTTTCCCACACTTTAAAGTACTCTGTGTCCTCTTTTTCCTGCAATGTCTTAGTGAGCCTGTCCATTTCTGCACACTGTAATACCTTCCTGACCAAGTTAGCCTCGGTTGGTATATTAGCTGTTTTCCAATCTTGGGCAAGATAAATTCTCGCAGCAGTAATGATATGTGTAGTTAAATATTGAGATTTTTTGTTACATTTATCTGGCAAGATGCCCAATAAAAAGATTTCTGGTTTCAATGTCAGTTGTTGTTTAGTTATTTCCTCTAAGATTGATCTAATACTATTCCGGTAGTGTTTTACTTTGTGGTATGTCTACCACATGTGATTATATGTTCCTTTTTGATTATTGCATTTCCAGCACATTGAGGATTGAGCATTTGGGAACATTTTGGCCAGTCTTGCAGTGGGGAGATGCCATCTATAAAACATTTTTATCATATTTTCTTTATAGGGTACAGACATTGTCAATTTGTATGTGTTATTCTATAGCATTTCCCATTTTTCCAATTCAATGCTATATCCAAATTTTTTAAATTTAACTCCTACCCAGTCACATGACCCCTTAGCCAAGCCTACTCAGCCACAAAACCATTCTCTATGTCTCTTTCCCCCTCCCCCCGCGTGTGTCTCTCTCTCCCACTCTTCCCCTCTCTTTGTATCATTCTCTATGTGTCTCTATGTCTCTCTCTCTCTCTGTATCAGTGATGAAATTCATTTTTTTTACTACCTGTTCTGTGGGCATGGCTTGGTGGACGTGGCTTGGTGGGCGTGGCAGGGGAATGATATTGCAAAATCCCCATTCCCACCCTACTCTGGGGCCAGCCAGAGGTGGTATTTGCTGGTTCTCTGAACTATTCACTATTTCCGCTACCAGTTCTCCAGAACCTGTCAGACCCTGCTGGATTTCACCCCTGCTCTGTATGTCTCTCTCTCTCTCTCTCTCTCTCTCTCTCCCCTCCCTTTGGGCAACCCTCCTCCTCTTTCTCCCCTGTTGTAACTCCCTGTCCAGCTGTGGCTAAGCCAGGAGCGTGCACACACTGGGCCAGCACTCGCTTAAGCAGGGTCATAACATGATGCGGCTTCTCTCCTGCATTAATGCTCCATGCATTGCCTTGCTGTGTCATCCCCCACCACTGGCAGCTCTTTGGCCGAGCAAAGAGGGCATGAACTCCAGCTCAAAGCAGCAGGAAGCGAAGGCTGCCTTATGCGCAAATGTGTCAATGACTTCTTCAGCTTCAACCACAATAATACACCGGCAAACAATAGATACAAACTCATGGTTAACCGCTCCAAACTCGATTGCAAACAATATGACCTCAACAACAGAGTGCTCAATGTCGGGAATGCTCTACCCAATTCCATTGTTACAGCCTCAAACCCTCACAGCTTCAACCTCAAACTGTCTACCATGGATCTCACGCCATTCCTAAAAGGTCCGTAAAGGGGGCGTGCATAAGCACACCAGCATGCCTTCTGTCCCTGTCCTACTGTCCCCATTTATCTGTACTTATTTTCTTTCTTTATGTTTATGTTTATACATATACCTGCTATCTTGTACATGTTTGATAAATAAAAAAATTAAAAAGAGTAGATGGGTTGAGAGAAAATTGTGGAATTGAATACAAAAAAAGGGAGAATTTTAAGGAATAAAAGATCACATATGAATGGTATGTTGATATGGTAGATCCACCAAATCCCTCCCCAAATCCCACCCAAAGACCAGTACGCGCCCACAGAGCGGGCCTCCTGAGAGTCCCATCGGCAAAACAATGCCGGCTGGTGAGGGGAAGGGCCTTCTCTGTAGCGGCGCCCACCCTCTAGAATGACCTACCCCCCAAGATAAGGACATTGACAGACCTGCGCCTCTCCCGCCGGGCGTTAAAGACACATCTATTCAAAACGGCCAGCCTTGGATAACACTCTCTTAACCTCCTCACTTGGGTTTTTAATAAGGGTTTTAATTTAATCTAGGGTTTGGTTTTAGTATGGGTTTTAAGGGTTATTCAGTCCAATTTAATTTAATTTTAATACTGTTTTAAATTTTGTATATATGTTTTTTAATTTTTGACTGGAAACCGCCCTGAGTCCTGCAAAGGAAAAGGGCGGTTTAAAAATCGAATTAAATAAATAAATAAACAATAACTGGAGTATCAGACAAAAAATATTGCATATAGGTTCTCCTTCACTGGAAATTATGTACTTCAGTAATAGTGAAATTACTGGTTGACAGAATAGCCTATTGGGATACTGACAGTAGATTACTTTATTTCTTCCAGTATGTAAACTTGTGTGTTACTTGTAGGTCTGCCAAATTTATAGTTAAAGATGAGAACTCATTTTATTAAAGAGTTTGAGGAGAATGCAAAGATGATTATTGCATTTGAAGGCACTTCATTTTATATCTTTACATTTTACTTTTTGATATTGTTTTGCATTTTAATATAGTCAATTGGCTAGTAAATGAACACGAAAATAGGTACAAACATAATGTTTGTGCATTGGCATGGGGTTTGAAGCTAATAAAGTAATTTAGTAAGAGAATAAATATAGTAAGAATTATTTTTGAGCTGTTGTTTAACTGCTGCTGAGTTCAGTGTAACAGGAAACATATGAAAGGACTATATTTTTTGCTTCTTTCAATCTCTCATTTAACATGTGGAATTATATATTGTTGTTTGGTGATTGGATAGCTTTGTGCGGAATTCCACATTATTAAGGCATTCTGGCAATTTTAAAAATGAAAAACATAATGCAGAAGCCAAAATATCTTCAAATGTAAGCAATTCTTCCCTTAATTGTAATCTCCATTGGTCAAATATAAAAACGATACCCCTATATATGAACATTATATAAATATGAGTATCTCTCAATATACCTTTCATCATATTCTAACTTTGACATGCACAGTATATAAAAAAAAATATTTCCCAGTTTACCTTGTTGAAAATACATATCCTTTGAATAAATGTTTGAAAATCAGATTCAAATATAATTTTTCCTCAAACCCAGATTAATGTGAATGCTTAAAATAATCCACGGATGATAATCACTATGTTTTTGCCTTCCATGCTATTCACTGCTATCCAAAATGGAAAAGAATAGTTAAATTTACAAAATTTATCTGGAAGATCTGATTTTCATCTGTGAAAAATGTTGTTGACCAGACTTTGTACACTGACTGTTGCTTGCTTTGTATTTTGCAGCTGGTTTATATGGAATTGCCTCAACAATGCTGTTTTTGAATACTTTTCAAGGAGAATTCATCTGATAAACGAAATTATATCCTGTGATTTTCAACCTACATATGGTTGTTTTAATTTACACTGTTATACGTCTGCCATACCAGACTGAAAAATGGGGTCATAGATTTATCATCTGAAACTATTTCTCAAAATTTCTCAATTTTGGCTTTTAAACTTCAACAGGCAGAAGAAGTTCTTGGATCAACATTGCTAGTTTTAACAGCATGATGCATCCGTAGATTCTCTTCTTTCTGTTCGGATTTTTGCCTTTTGGCTCTTGGTGATTTGTATGTGTTTAACAGACATTACTTCAGAAAATACTTTTTTCCACTGGCTTGCAAAGTGTTCTGTATTTGTTCCAGGTAAAATCATTTTCTGTTTTTTTTTTTCCCCCCTTCCTCAACCCCCACTTCTTCCCTCTGGTTGTTTCTGTATGGAACTGTTTTAGGTAAGAGGCAACCCTGAACCTCAGATCACATGGTACAGAAATGAGCACCTTGTCACAGGAGAGCACTGTGTAGCAGATTGCAGCATCCGAGGGATTTTCAGCTTGATGATTAAAGGGGTGAAGGAGGAAGATGGTGGTCTGTATACATGTAAGGCCAGAAATGCTGGTGGGATTCGCCAGGTGACTGTGGAACTGACAGTGGAAGGTAAGAATGTTAGCTGCCTAGCACAGTTTCCATTTTGGAAGCTCTTTTTTTCCCCCTCTGCAATGACTTGCCCCACCCTAATTTTCTTTATTTTTTTCCTGATTGCAAAAGCAAATGTGGAAAATTGAGGACAGAATGCCAGTTGGCTACCATTTTTTTTATGCCTTGGCTAACTCAGTGGAAGAAAGGCATGCAGCAGTTGAAAATACACAAGCTGAAATGCGTACTTGCTTCAGAGAGTTTGAGGGACAAGGCCTTCAGCCATGAAATACTCAAGGATAAATCAGAAACGATAAACCTGTGATTTCAGAAAACTACGTCTCTTCACGATTGGCTGTAGTGACTTGGGTTATTGGGACCTATAGAGTTTGAATATCTGGAGAGCTATAGGTTACCTCATCCTAATCTAGAGATAACACTTTTGAACCTATTGCCTTTGAGAGTTTGAAGGCTTTAAAAAGAAACTGAATTAATTCATGGAGGACAGGTCAACTGAATACCATCTATCCTAAATACTCAATCTTCCATCCAAGATTTGAAGAAGTATGCCTCCAAATATCAGTTGTCCAAAGAAGTTTCAGTGCCTCCTGTTTGTCAGGACGCAGAGGCATTTGACTGGGAACAAAATGCTGAGTTGAGGTGTGCCTAAGGTCTGCCTTAACCTGATCCAGCAGAGCTATTCTTATGCAGAATTCTCATCTGCAGGATACCAAGTGGGAAGACTACTTTGGTGTTTCAAAGCAAAGGTTAACCTAAGGAATTTATAATAATTACTTTTAAGGATAGGACACTGTTATCTTCCTACTGCTCGCCTAAGCATCTCTAGAACAGCAGCCCCCAACCTTTTGGGCACCAGGGACTGGTTCTGTGGAGAGAGGTTTTTCTGCAGACCAGAGGGGGGGGGCGTGATTTCGCATGCTGCCTGCATCCCATGGATGGAGCTTCATTTGGTGCCGGTCCAAGGCCCGGGGGTTGGGGACCGCTGCTGTAGAAGAAATCCATGATATGATTTGATCTGAGGACATTTTGGTTCAAATGTCAGACTTAACCACTATGATTTCTGTTGAGATAAGCATAGGTCAGTGATGGCTAACCTTTTTGCTGTTGCGTGCCAAAAGCGAGGGGAGTGAGGGGGGTCGCGCACGTGCATGCCCACACCCCTAATTCAACGCCCCCCGCCCCCCCGGCCGACGCGCGTGACCCCC
>JANHFK010006158.1:561942-572696 GCA_036250565.1 Sibynophis collaris
AGAGGCTTTCTAGGAGTCCTGGGAGGGTGAAAACAGCCTTCCCCACCTCCCCGGAGGCCGGAAACAGCCCATTTCCCGATTTCTGGTGGACCCAGAAGACCCAAAAATCAGCTGGCCAGTGCATCCATGCGTGCTGGAACTGAGTTAGGGTAACACTTATGTGCCCATAGATATGGCTCCGCGTGCCACCTGTGGCACCCGTGCCACAGGTTCGCCATCACTGCTGTAGACTAATTCCACCTGGATTTATTTCTAAGCCAATGTCTCAAAGTGACTTGAAGGGGAAAAAAATAAAACATGGTGCCAAACATTCCATGTGGAAATGGGAATTATTTGTGTTCTAGATCAGAGGTCCCCAACCCTGGGCTGCAGAATGGCACAAGTCTATGGCTTGCCAGGAACCGGGCCGCGCAAGTGAGTGAAGCCCCAGTGGTTCAAATTTTCAAATTCAAATTTTTTTTACTACCGGTTCTGTGGGTGTGGCTTGGTGGGTGTGCAGGGGAAGGATACTGTAAAATAACCATTCCCACCCCGTTCCAGGGGAAGGATACAGTAAAATCTTCATTTCCTTTCCATTCCAGGGGAAGGTTACCACAAAATCCCCATTTTCTCCTGATCAGCTGGGACTCGGGAGGCAGAGAATGGATGGGGGTAGGGCCAGTCAGAGGTGGTATTTACCGGTTCTCTGAGCTACTCAAAATTTCCGCTACTAGTTCTTCAGAACTGGTCAGAACCTGCTGAATACCACCTCTGCTGCACAAGGCAACGCACAAAATCACACTGCCCATCGGTTCGTGGAAAAACCATCCTCCATGGAACAGATCCCTGGCATCTAAAAGATTGAGAAGCTGCTGTTCTAAACATAAATGGTGGAAATAGAGGTTGAATTATACTACAAGGTTAATTTTGTTAAAATTAAGAACTTTAAAATATGAGGTTACTTTAGTTTCCACTACTGAAATATCTTTACTTAATTCTTCCCGGTAATAAGGACTAACTCCAAGGTAGCCAATTCATTAGTACCTTACCTCAATCTTTTGAAAGACTAAATTATCATCCACCAAAGTCAAGAATTTATCTGATATCTTCTATTTGGTAGAAATAAGTTTTCCAACAGATATCTTGGTAAAGGAAATCTTGTATCACAACTACTTCATATTTTTTTAGACTTCAGTAATCTGCTTGCACAAATGTCTATGGAGATTCTCAATCATCCATGTCATGGTTGTCCCAAAGGTGCTTTTCAAAAGGCAACTGGACTTTCTTAGTTTTTTTCTGGAAAACATTTTGCTTTTCATCCAAGAGCTTCTTCAGTTCTGTTTGTACAAATTTTCATCTATATCCTTTGACTGGTTTGATGGTATATACCAGATCCCCAGGGTAATATACCTTCTTCTAGCCTTCCCTTTTATTTTAACCAAAATGCTTTCAGTCATCACACATGTCTACACATTTTACCATCTCCTCCTCTATATTGTACAACGTTATATCACTCTTCTTTTGAGTTGCCCTTGAAACAAGGTATACTCATCATGCCCAATGCTTCATCCCACTCATATTTCTGTATTGTGGAATATTTGATATGATGCTTTAAGATACATAGTTCATCTTGCTTGTGTATTAATACATAGAAATATATGATAATAGACTGCATTCCCTGTGTTGAGACACCTTTTTTTCTTCATACATGTATTTCCCGTTATTTTTTGGTTAAATCAGTAATTTCCAAAACGTTTTGCTTTGCTGTAATATTCAATCCATAATTTGAGAGTTTGTTACTTACTAATGATCTTATGACTCCAGCAAAGCATCCCCTTTTCTTTGAAATAGTACTGTTGAACAACCCAGACCTCTATCTATTCCAGCATTGCTACTAGAAGTTTACTTAAAGTTTACTTAGTAATTTTTCTTTTGCTTAATAATCTTTCCTTTGCTGGATATTTGTCTTCAATGGAAAAGTATTGGTGAGAATATTATCTGCGCTCAAGAGCTTTCTCCTTCCTTCCTCCTCAAAGCCACTCTTGAAATGCTAAAAGTTATGTATTATAACGTCATTGGTACCTACACAGATTAATAGTTTGGTGATGGAAAATGTTGCTATACTTATGGAATCCCTTACCTTGATCTCGGATCTTTAATTTTACTTAACTAGAAGAGGCTAATTAAAATTTGTAAATTTCTGAAAGAAATTAGGATCATTGTCAGTGTGATCCAAGACAAATTTGATTTGAGTATCCAAGCAAAAACAAATAGTTTTAATGCAGCATAGAGAGTACAAGTAATCCTTGACTTACAACCACAACAGAATCCAAAATTTATGTTGTTGAACAAGGCAATTGTTAAGTGAGTTTTTCACCATTTTACGAACTTTTTTGTCAAAGTTGTTAAATGAATCACTGCAGTTGTTAAATGAATGCAGTCACTAAGCGAATCTGGTTTCCCCCACTGACTTTGCTTGTCGGAAGGTAGCTGGGAAGGTTATAAATTGTGATCACATGACCCCAGGGTGGTGCAACTGTCATAAATACATGCCAGTTGCCAAGTGCCGAAATTTTGATTACGTGACCATGGAGATGCTGCAATAGTTGTAAGTGTGAAAAAAGTAATAAGTTACTCTTTTCAGTGCTGTTGTAACTTCGAATGGTCACTAAAAGAATGGTTGCCAATCAAGGACTACTAGTATCTAGATCAGCATTTCCCACCCTAGAGTCTTTGAGGTATGTTGGAATTGCACATAGCTCAGAATTCTTTGTTGGTTTAGGAAAGACATGCCAATTGGGAATTCTATACTATATATACCATACTGTATACTGTAAGTTGCAATATATTTCAATTATCTTCCTTGGTTTAATTTATGTCTGAATTTTTCCTCAAATGGCAGCAGAATTTAAATAATGCAGTAAATTAGTGCAGCTTTTAATGAGCTGTTGTGACTTCTATTTCATGATTTTACTTATCAACTAGCAACAGATGTGACTCAGTTTTTGATGAAAATTCAAGAGATTGTCTGCTTGCATCCTCTAAATTGTATGTATCATAAAATGAATCTCTTCAATCACTGGTGAAATGAATGGGAATGTAAAAGGTCAAAGCTATGCTATAAATTGTCATTGCCTTAAATCATGTTGTATGTGTGTGTGTGTATTTGAGTAGGAGTAGCTACTTTGTATTTGCTTATAAATCATAACAGAAACGTACTCCCAAGCACTGCCTTTAAGTTATAAAGAGATTTATATATTTGCTTGATGCATTAAAGTATCTTGTCAAGAAAAAAAAATCTTACATAATGGGGCATGTCATGTACAAACAATATTTTTTTAAAATTCTTTGCATATTGTTTAAGTTCAACAACTTAGAAATTGAATTACTGTAATGTTCATAGTAGGTGGTAGTTTGGAATGTGATACTAGAGATGGGTCAAAATTCGTAATAGTATACTATTTGATTTAGACATATTAGTGGAATTTCTGGTTTTTCTTTATTATAGATCAACAATCTGTTACTCTCAAAGCTTTTTTTTTAAAGCAATAAATCTGTCCCCAGTTTTATCTTCTGAAATCAATCCACAGTTAAATGTCACCCTATATTTTAGATGGTTTAAAACGTGAATTCATACTATGCTATGGGCAGCTAAGGTTTGTATGAGTGACTGTTTGTATGAGCATAATATGTATGTAACTTTATTTACTTTTAACATTGCACTGACTTTCCTAAGATTCTCCATTAACATGAATAGACAGACAGACAGACAGACTGACTGACTGACTGACTGACTTGATAATATTTCCAAGCATGAATATGCAATGACTGTGAATGTGCAGGCTTGCAAAAGATGCAGCTACTTTTATGATTTGTCCTCCTTTATATCAGAAAATACTTTGTTCAAATACTTCACGCAGCCCCATCATTTAGTTCCTGGGAAGTTAAATTACTGTACTTAAATTTTTCAGATACAGAATTCACTAGATTCCTGTCATCAGCAATTGGTAGTTGTTTAAGGTAAGCTCCAGAATATCTGCTCCATGCCTTACTTGTCATTTTATTCAGACATGTTAGAACAATATTTTTACCAATAATGTCAATAAACAAACATTTTATCAGTAGTACCAGGAAAAAGGCTTTGTAAATCAGGCAAAACGTAGGAAACCAAATTAGCTGTCCCAAAAGAGACTGTGATAGGCTTGGATCAATTTGGTCAAGAAGGGAGTGATTGGGGACATCTGCATTGCTGAACCTAAGAATGATTGAAAATAAAGGCATTGGCTCCATAATTAGAGAACCTGAAAATTCTATTCAGGATAACAATAATACTGTAGAATACTATTATCAGTGGGGCAAGATCCATCAGCACTGTATTGCAATTCCTTTGCAAGCATGATGAATTTATACAATTCAATATGTCCTTTTTGTTATTTTCCTTCGTGGGCATGAATTACCCACTAACAAAGACAGATGCATGCAAAGTATCGATTTATTTTTCCCAAGGAAAGCATTATACCACATAAAGTAACCCATTTCAGTATCACGTTGTGCTGAGCTGCTACGCAGGGTTTCCATGGAAATCTTACTCTAAGAATGACACTTGCCATTTTTCAATTCTGCTTCAAGATGACCAGAAATGTATGTGTGTGTCTATGTGTTTGCACGATTATTTCTGTAATGAATAATCCTGGAAAGAATACAGAAGAAAAGAAGGGCCCTGCTGCATCAAAGCAAAGTTGTTTATCTAGTCAGAGATTCTGATTCTAAGGAGGGAGGAGGAAGAGGATGAGAAACCACAAACATTGTATGAATGCAGATGTGGTTTCTGGTCAAGTTTCCAGCACATGGTACTCATAGGCCTCCAAAATATAACTATCTGGACTAGTAATCATTGAGCCTTTTATCCTCCATGAATTTAGGGAATCCCCCTTAAAAAGTAGCCATTATTAATATTGCCTAATATTTTTCCCATAGTTGCTATTCTTTTTAGAACTCTATCTTTAAATAATTTCAGTAAAATCTTCACTAAAATAAATTATCGTGATCCGTAGACTTAGTCTACATAAGCATTGCCTGTACAATACTGAAATGTTTTAGAACTTGTCTTCCAAGATAGCAGAAGGGAGAGTGTGCCATCAAAGCAATGCCCCTCTATAATTGGAATAAGTAATACAATACAGATATCTTATGGGTGCAGCCTTTTTCTTTTTCTCAATAGGTTAGGGAGTCTTTTGCAATAATATTATTAAGATTATTTTAGTTATTGTGCATGTTTACCATCTAGAATTATATATATATATCTCCTGCAGTCAGGGAAATCAAACCATTAAGCTGTTATGTCCCTGTGTGACTTGTTGGGTTCAGACAGCCAAAACCAATATATTGTGATTTATAAGGCATGAATTATGGCTTAAAAATTCTATGAATCCAACAAATTAAGCCTAGCATAATGTATGAGCCTGGTCTTCGGAGATATGAAATCAACACTCTGGTTCAGGTCTATTCTTTTACCAAAAGATCCGATTACCGGTATTCCTATATTTCTGCAGGTTATCATCTTATTTTAGACGTGCATAACAAAATATCAGATTGTGTGTAACTCTTATTTCCTGCTGCTAAACAACGATGTCTGGTTGTTCAGGAGCAGCAGGTATTGTTCTATGTTGGCTAGTAGTCTACGTTAGCAGCTGTCTATGTTGGCTAGTGGTCTACATTAGCAGCTGTCTATGTTGGCTAGTGAAGCAGAATGGCAGTACCAAGAGGCAGCAGAGTAAAGTAAGAGAAGAGAAGCTATAAGAGTATATACAATAAACAATAGACATCTTAACTGTACATTTTTCAGGCAAAGATCTCCAGTTTTTTTGTATTTTGTTTTATTTGTTTTTTCACTTGGCTATGCTATGTTTCAGTTTGTGTCTTTAAGTTTGTAATATGTTATTTTGGACTTGTTTAATGTGTTGCAAGTATTAGGGTTAGGGTTGGTTAGGGTTAGATGGAAGGGTTATACCTGAAAATAGAGAAATAAAAATATCAGTCTATAACAACTTGAACAGAATTGGGATAATAGCTTAGAAAGTAATTTGCAAGAATTTACAAGGGATTTATGTTTGCTTAGGGAGTAATGTAGGCAATTTAAGTATTTGGAGTCAGGAGTGAGTTTTTTAAAACCAAATTATTCATTTTAAACCCTTTTAGCAAATAAAAGGAGTATTATCTTTCTTATATCAGAAAACAGAATTGAGGTCTACCTGCAGACACAGAACAAAGAATGTAGATATAATCTTTCAAATCTCTACCGTTGAACATTAAAGAGCTTGAAAATAATTAATGTCAAGATAAAATCTTATAGCTCACAAAACAGTTTATGAAGGAACAATTCATGAAGCATTGCTGGCTGACTTATAGAAAAGTAGGTTTGTAAATTTACAGCAAGGAAGCAGAGCCTGAAATTACAAAAATATTTGGTGAGAAACATTGCACATTTTTAAATGTATGTAGGCATATTTCCCTAAAGGAAATCAACCCTGACTGTCCTTTGGAAGAATAGATACTGAAGCTGAACCTCAAATACTTTGGCCACCAAATTAGATGAGAGGACTCCTTGGAAAAGATGTTGGGAAAGATGGAAGGCAAAAGGAGAAGGGGACGGCAGATGATGAAATGCCTAGATAATGTCTTCAAAGCAATGGGCATGAGTTGGGCAAACTCCAGGAGACAGAGGAGGAACAGGGGTGCCTGGGGTGCCCACGGGGTTACAAAGAGTCGGACACAACTTAGCAACTGAACAACAACAGCAAAAGGCATCTTTTACTCAGTGATACTTTGATATGGCTGTTTTGCTATATTTTATGGAAAAAAAACCCAATAATGTAAGTTAGAAGATAGCTGCTCATATTTATTTTATTAATAGCCTGTTCCACAGTGCAGAATAACTGAAAAAATAATTTCTTACTATCCAGGAGTGGTATAATATATATGTCATAATTTACCTATAGTGTCATAATATAGACTGCTTTCTGATATTAAATCTTAATACTAACAGCTAACTACAAATTAAATGCCAAAAAGTGTTGCCTGATTCTCAGTTTAGCTGATTAAGTTCAAGACATAGATACACACACAGAGAGACATTTTTTAAAAATTCCATGTTAAATATTTTAAAATGCTTATTTGTGCTATTTGTTTTATAGTATAATATTAAAAATTCACAGTAAATGGATTTTGCTGGCCTTAAAATGAAGGTTCTGAAGAACCTCTTGGTTAGTTGCTTAGGGGCTTACATTTTTTCCCAACTATAATGAAACATAAACAGACATTAAAAGGTAGTACAATCAATTTCCTGGGAAACAAGAATTTGTTTCCCAGGAAATTGTTGACCATTTGTTTTGTAAAAATGGTCTAAAATTATACAGTTTTACATATGAATGGAAAAGTTGTGCCAGATTGGATTAGTCTGCTGTATTTTGAAGGAGTCTGTCTCCTGGGGATAGAAGACATATGTGAGTGGAGCCAATGGACATGGATGCTCCTCCCTCAGAAATATTTGCTGATTAGATGCTGATAAACATTTGAACAGGGTTTTGTGTTTATTGACACACTAGATCAAAATAGTCCAGCATGTCGTACGGGTGGTGATCTTGTCTGTGTGATATACATGTACATAAATATATAGCACAGGTCTCCAAGTATATGCATATAATGGCAGTGCACATATGATGGTATAAATATTCAGAGGCATTCATTTCTAATTTAAAAATACACAAAATTAGATTGCTACATGCATTTTTGGATTACCTTGTCACATGGATGATGTGATGAGTGAAGGGGATTGCACAAACACTTCCATAAGCGGTTCTATAACCGTGTCAGTGTTATCTGGAGCAGTTTATCTTAGCTAAAAGGTATTAAATAAATCTTGTGCTTTATTTGATAAATGAGATATAGGATTTCTCCAGTCAGGTTAAATCAACAATCAGTTTAGTCTAGTATCTGTCTCTGAATTAATCCACAGTACAGTATCTTATAGGGAATAGAAGTGGTATTAGCTATTATCCATCTTGCTGGGGTTTGTAGCTTCCAATATTGTTTTGGTATTACTTTTTGAATGCCTGGATATATCCATAGATGGAAATTGAATAGGAATTAGGAGAACCTGTTTCTTCCCAGCCTATTACTGGGAGTGAAGATTAGGGGTAGATATGAATAAAGATATAAAGAGCAGGTCCTGGTTTAGAAATTTTTGTTGATGCAGCTAAATATTGTGTCTTCTTTGTAGCCACATCATGTATGTGACATATTTAGTTTGTAATCAACTTCTTTTCCAAGATCATTTTCATAAGTACTATTACTAAACCAGGTATTCCTCATCCTATAACTCTGTGTTTTTTGTTCCTTGAGTTAAATTTCCTAGAATTTTTTCCCCTCTAAGTTAAAAACTTTGCACTTTTCTCTATTAATACATAGGAGAAAGGGTTTCAAATAATTTAACAGGGACAAGTATCTGCATAATTACATTATGACTATTTTGAATATTATTTCTGTCTTCTAAAGTATTATCTATCCTGCGTAATTTTATGCTGATTTGATGTGTTATCCCCACCCTTTCATCCGAACCATTAATTAGAATATTGAAAAGTAGACGACTTAAGACGAATCCTTCTGGCAACCTACTTAATCTCTCTCTCTAGTTTAGAGGGTTTAAGAGAAAGAGAACCACTCTCCATTCATAAAGCAGCTGTGTTTATTTATCCTTCCTGTTCTGATTTACCTGATGTGACACAGAATGTACCAAAGTTCTCCCTCTATGATTACTCATTTTATACATAGCATATAAACACATCGTAAGCATACTAGAGCTGTCATAGGTCATTTTTGTATGCATATATACTTCTTTTTTGCAGTTATCATAATGTTTTGGAGTATTTTCCTTTATAAATAAAATTCTGCATTGATTGAGAAATCTCATTATCCAATTATGTTTGGATGTATCCCAAGCCTGTTTGGAAAAATGCAGGTGTATTCTATATCAGCGATTCTCAAAGATTTGGACTCAAGACCACTTTATATTGTTTAAAATTTTGGAGGGCTGCAAAGAGTTTTGGTTTATGTGGGTTATATCTGCCAACATTTACTATATCAAAAGTAAAACTAATCAATCAATTTTTATTGTGGTCATAGACCGGCATTGCTCTATATAATTAAGCTAATACAATAGTATTTTCTGATCAATTAAAATGTGCTAGCTGTATATACTGTTTTATATTAATCAGTTTTAAAATTAAGTCCTTCTGATAATTTCCCCCACTATATATTATTCTAAATCTTTTAGATATTGTTCAGCTAAGCTTTGCTGAATGCTGCACTTATAACTGCTTCCCTAAACCCCAATTGTCTTCTGTTAAAATATATTAATTTTAAGAGTTGTTGTCATCAGACAAATTTGTTTCATCACAAACTCAATAAGACCATGACGCTCAATTCAGTGTTGCAAAATTCAATACCGCTTTCTTATAAATATACAATTTGGGTCTGGGAAGAAACATTATTCAACTAGTGCTGAGGACCTAATAAATATTTGGGAACTGAAAGTTCTGTAGTTTGGAGTGCAAATTGCCTTTCCATAAATGGAAGCACTTCTTTTGTTCATGGAAGAGTGATTGTCCCAAAGGGGAAAGAAATTGCATAAAGGAAAATCTGGAGAAGACTCTGGTGCTGGGACAGGCAGAAGGAAAGGAAAGAAGAGGATAACCAGCAGAAAAGTGAATAGATTCAATTGCAGCAATGATGAGTGCATGGTTGAAAGAGCTGAAGGACCAGATTAGGGATAAATCATTATGGAGAATATCTATCTATGTTTGGAAGAACCATTAGATCATATTTTAAAAATTAACTCACTTTCCTGCATCCTGGAGCCTTTTTGATGTGGTAGACATTAACACATCTGGAACCATGCTGGTTGGAACTTACAGGAACTAGGGCTCAGAAAAGATTGAGAAAATATGATATAATCAGCAGGCAGAATAATCATATTAATTACACTAAGCGGACAGCTTGAAATGACTTTCTCTTTGGGAGTTTCACTGGAGATAAAACAATTTCTGCTATTGATTCATCTCCTGGTAAGCCAGTCTAATAGCAATGTGAACTTTCCTCTCTTCTTTTTCTGAGTCCCAGAGTGCAAGCCAATAATTAAGCCAGGGTGAACGAGGACCTATGAAAGCTATTTCCTCCTTTGGGAGTTCCTATTTTCCTTTATATGTACAAAGAGAGGAGTCTGCCACTTGTTAGAGCGAGGGAAGAGAAATGAATGTAAACCGGGCTGGTGCTGTACATCTGAATCTCACTTTCTGTAGGATTCTAACATCTCAGTACTGTAATGTGAAATCATAAAATAGAATCATAGAATAATAGAGTGGGGAGGGACCTAGGAGGTCTTCTAGTCCAACCCCCTGCTTGAGTAGGAGATCCTATACCAGTGATGGTGAACCTTTTCAGCACCGAGTGCCCAAACCAGACCGTACGTGCATGCGCATGCATGCACGTGTGCCGGAATGCTGAAAACATAAAGACCAGCTGGCCAGTGCGCCGGCACCCGCATGTGCACTGGCCAGCTGGTGTTTGCATGCACCTGAAACCCATAGATTAGCTGGACAGCACACACATGCCTGTTCTTTGGGTGGTTTTGGCATAGTCAGTTGGTACCATCGCTGACTATTGGGGGCGAAACATTAGCCCCCGCAGAGAGGGCCCGCAATCTGGGAGTCCTCCTGGAT
>JANHFK010006158.1:717288-730959 GCA_036250565.1 Sibynophis collaris
ATGTCTGTAACATGTCTGCATCAAAAATCCCTCTTGCTCTTTCATGAAACTAGGAAACTGAGATGGCAAACACTTCAGCTCAGGAATGCAAACTAAGCCTGATAGGGAAAGACAATGTTCTTATCCAATTACTATTCCAGAGGGATTATTTACTCTGCTAAACACTGCTAAATTATTTGAAAAAATAAAGTTACCCTCTTAATCTTCAAAATATTTTTTCCTGTTTCAAAGTTATGAATATAACAATGGTACCTGTAGAAGACTCTCTATAGCATGAAAACCACGAATTAAATTCAAAGCAGCACATAAAAGGCCAAGAAGAAAGGAAACAATTCCCGGTAGCATCACAGGTTCCAGTCGTTGGTGAGGAGCTGATAGCAGAGAGAAGAAAACACTATAAATATTTTAAAAGCTTTCTTTAATGTTTGAGCAAAACCTGCTAATGCTATTTTTCTCTGTTTTTGTCTTGTTCTAGACAAAATACTTTAAATGAGAAAACACAGCTTAATTGAGGGCATGAGTGGTCAATTTGCAACTTTTATATTTACTTGGAAATGCGCATTAGAAATTGCTGAATTATTGTGCAGATTAAAATGCAGCCTCCCCCTAATATAAAAATGTATTATTATTTTTTTGCTTGAGTAGAAACTTCATTTCTACAAGATGTAATAACATGCAGGTAGTCCTCGACTTATGACCACAACCAAACTCACAATTTCTGTTACTAAATGAGAGTTGTTAAGTGAATTTTGCCTCATTTTACAACCTTTCTTGCCACAGTTGTTAAGTTAGTAACATGGTTGTTAAGTGAATCTGGCTTCACCATTGACTTTGCTTGTCAGGTCGCAAAAGGTGATCACATGACCCCGGGACACTGCAACTGTCATAAATACATGCCAATTGCATGCATTCAAATTTTGATTGTATGACCATGGAGATGCTACAAGTCGTGTGAAAAATGGTCATAAGTCACGTTTTTCAGTGCCATTGTAATTTCAAATGGCCACTAAATGAATGGTTGTAAGTCAAGAACTACCTGTATCAAACGAATGTACCTAAGCTATGCAGTATAAGACTTAAATTCACAAAATAAAAACACAGACATAAAGTTACTCTAACAATTAGGCAATGAATAAGTAAAATAAGGCTTTTAAAATTATACTTTTTCACATTTGTTTTTTTCTTTGTTAAAACATGTTACAGGTCTAAAGAATGATTTGAAGCCCATGCTAAATATACTTATTCAGAAGGCATCAAGATACCAATGAGAGTTGCTTCTGAAAGAGGGTACAGAAGATTACAAACACCCCATGTGCATATATTTTTCATTATAAGATATGGAATACTATCAAAAATATTCCAGACTCATTTCCTTTTTTTTTCCTTTCTCCAAAATAAGCTTACTATGCACATCTAGTCAATTGTCCCTTGGTCAATTATATGGATATCTCTTATTTAATGGCTGGCCATGCTGATCCTAAAGGGGTTCTGCAAGATGGGTTTGGTTTTAGGCCTCTGTTAAACAGAACATTGTGAAATGAATCAGAGGAAAGCTAAAAGATGTATGACAATTTTTGAAACTCTTATATTTCAATAGAAGAGAATATTTGTAGCTCTGAACTGGGGGATCCTTGGGTGTCTCTGAGCTTGATGGTTTTCTTGCAGACATTTCATTAGCAATAAAACCACCGAAGATGTTACCTACTTTGGTAATGAAACGTCTGCAAGAAAACCCCAAGCTCAGAGAAGTCCCAAGGACCCCACGCTCTAGTAGCATTTTATTTTCCTGGGATACAAAAGAGCTCCAAATTTGCCATTCTCTCCATGATTGCAAGGGCAACGAAGAGGCAAAAATAAAGAGCAAAGAGAATGTAGACTGTAAGCACTTTTGCTGATATTCATCTCTTCCATGAATTGCCAACTATACGCACAAATAACTGCCAACTTATACTGAATGTGTGTACAAGTGTTATTATGAGATTCTACAAGTGACAGAAACTGAATGTAAGGGGGGGGGGAGAGAAACACAGGGCAAAACCCCCTGTAGTCTAGGCAACAGAGAGAGGGACAATAAGGTGAATGAACCATATGTAAATCATTCTGTCTAAATCAGGGAAGTGTAAAGGTGCCAACAATGGAGTTAATGAGCTGGAACATTGATAGAAAGAGGGGTGTCATTCTACCTTGTGGGCAGAAAAGGCTCTCCAAAGTAGTTCATAAAGTCAGAAATGACAAAGGGCATTTCTCTAGAGATGAGGACTGCTTCTGTCTGACCAGTGTTCTTTGCAAACTTTTTAAGGCAAGAGCCTTTTTGCTTTGGCAAGAACTAGGTTGTGGACAGCTTAACATGTAATTGGGGAGAAGCTGCTGGCATAGAAGAATAGTTTTAAATACAGCAACTCATTCAAACATATATCTAAACACAAACTTGTCAAAACCACTATAATAAAATAGGCTTTAAAATTAGTTCTCAATCTCCATTGCAACACTGAGTTCTTATAGATGACCACTATAGACTGATCAAATTCTGTCATTGTTTTTAATCTAGAATTTTATGATGTCATTGAAACAAGGGACTGGGTATTCATTCTCATTCAATCTTGTCTTCTGATTTTAGGGAGAATAATGATTGATCATATCTATGGTTTCCTGGGAGACAGCACTCTTATCCTTTTCTGGGTCAAGGTCCCCAATTCCCTATCTCACACACACACATCATTCACAATGTGATGAAACTATCTTTGTGAAAAATAACTTTTCATTGGGAAAAAAGTTCTTCACACTGCACTAATAAACTAGCTCAGGATCCCTCACCCCATCTGAGCTTGAGTAGGTCATTCAAAATCCAACATTACCAAAGTCCTCATGTTGCAGTTGGCCATGAAATTTACAAAAGGAATGCAGTAAACGAAACAGATCAGTCTCTACCTTTATCCCAAAATAAGTAAATTTGAATAAGTAAACTTAAATATGTCATCTCACCTGGAGACATTTTTCTTGTATCTTTATTTTCTTGTAGAGATCCATATGGATAGCCATTGGCTGAACAGAGTTCTGACAGGGAAATCTGGTAAGGTGGTCTCAGTCTAATTTCTGTTTGCATATCAGCAAGATTTATCCTTGTTGACAGAGATCGTGGATTGTTGTATCTTTGTTTGGTCCTCTGAATAAAATTATCTGTATAAAATTAAAGCAACCACCTTTAGATTTTTGATGAAAACATCACTGGAGACCCCATAGGTTTATGGGCAACATATTATCTCAGATGAACATGTTTAAATTCATTATTTGAAATTCTTACATCCACTACAGAAAATTTTAATGCTGCTGCTGCTTTCTACCTAGTATATCATGGGCTAATTAATTTTGCAGCACCAGAAGATTAAATGCTACAATTTTAATTATGAATAAACTAATATTGCATGCATTGGCAAGCCTGAAAGTGCAACTAATATAATTAATTAATTACATTTGATTTGGTTTTTCTTGTAATCCGGAAAACTTTCTTAGGAAAAATAAGCATTTATTCTAAGCTCCAGGCAGTTTTCTGAATTATAACATTATATTCATAATATTTAGAATGCCATCACCTATAGCCTGAAATACTTTCCTATAGAATATAAGCATAGCATGACAATCACAAATTAATAGTTACCAAAATGCACATTACAGAGAGTGCAAGGGTGGTGAAATGATTTTTTTTTAAATTTCTACTTATTCTCAGCCTATTTATAATTTCATGCTAAGTATCACTGTGCTTATCAAACCTGATGCACCATTATACACATGTTGACTTAAAAGTATAATCCATTTAATTCTTAAGATCTTACCCCAGCATAATCTCACTTAGATTTGCACTCTTTATTGTCAATAATATATATATACATTTAAAAATATGAGGATATTATAAAGCTGAGGGGTGAAATGTACTATTTCACTATTACAATGTGGTTCAAGTACTTATTTCCAGATGACTAGATTACTGCAATGTACTTTACATGGAGCAGCATCTGAAGACTACCAAGGTGCTGCATAGTATTATCTACCTACTGGCATCTTTTGGTATGCAAATTGGAGGTTGAAATCTGAGTTCAGAGATCTTTTTGAACTCCTGTCTGCCTTCAATGTCTTTACAGAAGTTCTTGTTATACTTCTTGTGTCTTTCAAACAGCTCTTTGAAAGTTTTGGTTAAGATCTTTGTCTTTCTTGGTTTTGGTTCCTCTTCCTTTGATAATTTTCACTTCTTTAGCTAGTGACTGGGATGAATTGTAGGCCTTGGGGGAACCTGCTGGGAATATTATATCCTTGGCACATATTCCAGATGTTCTTTGCTCATCCGCCCCAGAAGCACACATCCTCTGCCAGAATGAAGCAACACAACAGGATTTGAGGGGGCAACTGGTACACTTCCCTCCAAAAATATGTTAACTGCTTCCTATTAACGGCGGTTAATGAAGAAGGGCTCAGAGGTGTTTTTCTGCTGCAGTCTTTATTTTATAGAAACAGCTTCCCCACTGAGTTCAGATCAGCACCCATTTTAATAGCTTTCCAGAAGCTATTAAAATCAGAGCTTTTCCAGACAGTATTTGGGGAATGAGGAATGCATGCCATCTGTATTACTGAAATGCATTATTACTATATTGTTGCCTTGGTTTCAATATTATTTTAATGTTGTGACTCACCAGGAATCTATGCAGATTACTGTAGGATATGACAGAAATAAATAAATAAATTTTACTGCATTCCCCACAGAAACAGTAGGCATTAAGTGAGATGGTAGAATAAGTAGAACACAGGGCCATAAGAGACATCAAGCTGTGTGAAATATAGTCATCCCATGTCTTACTGTACATTCCTCTGGTTTCTGAAAACTGTGGCCTGTTTATAAATGCCAATTTTTAAGGCTTTGTAATATGAACAAGTACCAGTACTCCAGACATTTGTCCATGTTAAAGTTTACTTCAATTCTGAGTAGTAAGCAGTATTCTGGTTTCCAAGTGTGTATATACTCTTATGATATTTCTGATATTAAAATTCAATGAAAGTTAAGCCTTGGATCTCTGAAAAATAAAACATATGGCTTTGCTCTCTACTTTTGTTAGGTTAGGGTTTGGTTTTTTAAAAAAGTAGGGCTGCTTTTTGGGTTATTCTATATAGGATTTTTAGGACTACAAAGCTTCTATAAGATCATGGTCTGTACATTAACAAACACAAATAATAAAATTAAACACATTTCCAATATAATTTAATTACCCACTACAGATATTAAAATTTACCTCAACCACTCACAAGTTTTTATTTCATAAGCTTTCTGTTTTGAAGGTAATATCATAGGAAACTCCGACAAATATTGCCTTGAGAACCCGTACCAAGGCAGGACATTTATAAAACCATTAACTCAATCAACAATAAACCACTGGTGTCTTAAATTGTTATTTAAAAAAAAAAAAGCCCAGGCCACAGAAGATGATGACAGAGTGCAAGAGAGAGAGAGCATGGACATGTATCTATGGAAAACATTTAACAAAAATGATTTAAACATTAGGCAGAAAGTAACACTTTAATGAAACTGACAGGTACCAAATATTAGTAATGCAATTCATCATATATTCATGGTAAGTTGCAAGAGGCAGCAAAAATCTAAACCTCCTAGATATTCTAAAGCACCTTTTCCTCCTTGTTCATAAGTGTAGAAGATCCGGATTCCATCTCTGCAGGAGAATTACTCCTGAATAAACCAGATCCATTGGGCTGCTCCAAATCCCTATGAAATAATATTGTTGTCAGGCATTTGGAAGTGATTTTTACATCACTGTACATTGTTTGTGAATCAAACAATGATTGAATGTATATTTTAATGCCAAGTTGTGTTCTTTTATGTCATAAATTTTAAAAATGCAAAATACATTTTATAAACCATGCTGAAGTAAATATATTACACACATTTAGAAGCCCAAAATCAAGCCAGTTCTTGAAGAAAGTGATGAACCCCTTACCAAATTCAATGAAACAGTAAGGTCTGACTGCAGTATTTGTCTTCATCATGTTGTATGTGGTAATGAACTCCTTTTGAAGCTCATCCAGGAAGCAGAATGCAAGGACGTTGGGGTAATTTTCAGTGCAGAGCATCATGTAACTCACTCCCAACGAACTAATAAAGCTGTGTTTTGGTGGGGGAGGAAAAATGTGTCTTTAACATTTCAAAATTAAAATAATGTATTCACAGATTAGCTTGGGTAGGCTTTACACATAACTACAACAAGAGAAATAATGATGAGTCTAATGAAAGTATTATTATTCATGAGAAAATAAATTAAGGGCGAACAAAACTCACTGAATCAGAAACAGAATGTGATCTTGCTGAACCTCCTCTTGAATCATGCTGTTCTAGGAGTGATTCCCAGAGGTATATCTTTTGAACCAGAAGCAGTTTAAAGTATGCGGGATATGTTTTGGATCCAGACTATTTCTGATTCAGAGAACTGAACTCTCCCCGGCATGGTTCCATAAAGGGAATATAATATTCTACATCTCTAACTATAATGCTATTTTCATAGAACAATGAAGTTTTACTTAGATTTAATGTTTTGCTATTACCTATCAGTAGTTAATATGTTCTTTAAAAAGAGGGGATGGTGTGGGGGTGGATAAGTATGGGTGTAGCACAATATGCATCTCAATTGTTCTCTCATATACAAATATACTTTAAAACATCAGAAGAATGAAGATGAGTTTTTCTCCTTCAACGAGGAACAGAGGAAATAGATAAATAAAGGCTACGGTTTTCAAAATGTTTTATTTATCAGTTTTTCCTAACTACACATCTATTTCATTACATAACAAAAAAGGCCAACAGAATTATCTTACTGAGTGAGAGAGAGTGAAATGATTTTCTAGCAAGGATGCCTCTTCATCAGAATCCAGAAAAGTCATTAAGTCAACTTATTATAAAATGTAAAAATCTGCACTTCCAATTAAAATTTTAGCATATGCTTATGCTCTTCATTTATGAAGAATTCCATTAAAATAATCCATTAATCCATCATTTTCTTATGCATTCAAAACAACAGTTCTAAGACAACTTTGTGTATATGCCATACATTCAACATTGCTGAAATAATTATGCTCATAAATTTGCTTGTTTATTTTAGGAATATTTTATTTCTGAAACATCAAGAATTTATCAGAAGTATCTCAGGAAATGTATATATTAACATTGAATCCATCAAATGCGGAGGGTATAAATGAGATAAATATTCTATCTTTGCATTGTGCACGAGGCAATTTACATTCCTTTACACAGAATTACACAGATTTTCCCATTTATTTTCTTGATAAAATGTAACCTAGGGGATCGTTCATCTTAAAAGTATGTAGCACATCTTATAAAAATATACTATCTGCCCCTCCCATCTTTAAAGAATTACAAAAATATAATAGTACAGAAAAATGGGGAGATTGGAACATCAAGTTTATTCTTCTTAAATAATATAGAAGATGTATTTCACAAACACAAGGAAAGCTTTATAAAATTTCCCTGGTTTTTCTTTATAAACATTTCAAAATATAATATTGGTATAATAAAAATATAGGGTTAAGATGCATAAGTTATTTTCCTTAAATAATATAGAAGATACAACTGAGTCTATGATATAACTATAGGTGCTGCCATAGATAACACTGCAGTTAACAAAGTTAGTATGCAATGAAGCAGTTTTTTATGCCAGGTCTTGGAGATTCAATATTTCAGATACCAAGAGATGGACCCAGAAGAATCTTGCCTAAAATAATTCTACAGAAATCATTAGGGCAATCCAATCTGTGATAAGTAAATCCCGCAAAGGGGGTGCCCTATCTCTTAAGCTCCTTGTTCTGGCAGTAGTTCAAGAGCAGGGCCATTGCAGATAAGAGTAATAGATTTGCAGATTTGAGGAGGAATGCTTCTTAACAAGAATGTAATTTCTAAATGTCACTGTAGCAAAAAGTTGCCTTCTTCACTGTTATTAGAGTAACTACTGTATCTAGGTTATATGAAACAATAAAGAACAATGTTGCAAAGATAATACACATGCCAAAGAAAACTTACTTTATGTTATACTTTCCTGCTTGTAAGGTGCATCGGTCTGGAAGCTCAGTGAGTCTCTTTGCAAGACCTTTAAAGTACTTTCTGCATTCCTGTACAGCTGTGTTTTGCTCATAATCAGTAGAAGCAGATAAAGGGAGTCCATCTCTCACACGGACCACTGAGGCAGACAAGATAATGGACATTGCCAACAATAAAAAGTAAAATCTAGAACAGAGCACACAAATAAGATTATATTTATTTTTTTCCCTTCATTTATAACACCATTTCAATTTATCATTATCTGATAACTGAGAAGACTAAGTTAGTTTCACAATATTTAACATGAGCAAGCTACAAAAATATCTACTGATCCGCTCCTTTTCATTTAATTATTAAAACCATTTGCATTTGAGTTCACCTCTAGCTTTCAAAAACTGGTTGCCTGGAGCTTATTCTTTCTTACCAGGATGGCTACCTAACTGGCAGTTTACCAATCTGGGTTAAATTAGAAACAGCATAAAATTCTATTCGCTAAAATTATTACACTAAGCAGTTCTAACTGGAAGCAAACATAAAGAGAAGACTACATTACATAACCACTAACATATATACATGGTACCAAGAGTGTTTCAGTTTAGTATTCTAGGCAGTAATATTTGTTTCCAAGGTACTACATTCCACTATTACCATATTTTCTATTTTCTATCCTTTCTCTATTCACCAAGATTCCATAGTCTCCCACACTGGGCTGTTTGGGGAGTTTGCCTTACTTTAGGGGTTTCAGTGAGAGAGGGGAACTTCCTACAAATGTATCTAAGTGTCCCCACTCCTGTTTTCACTATATGATCAGTACTATGCTACATACTATATGATTTAGTTTGAGATATTGTTCCAAGTCATTAAATATATTATACTTTATAATGCTGAAAACAGTTTATTAAAACATTCATAATGCAAAAGAAATTGCTGGTAATAATTCATAATAGGAATTTAAACTGCATTCTAGGCAGCATTTTGTAAAATACACAAAATGTAATTAAGAAATATTCAAGTCTCACTTTACAGTATTTATAAAAGGATATGATTGAGATTGGTTACTGAGAGGTGATGCTGTTAATTGGATATGTTAATTGAGTTTTAATGACTGTCTTTTTATTACTTTTTTTAACACTACGGGAAACCATCAGGAATCATTTTGGAATGTAGCATTAAGGAAATCATTTTAACAAACAAACAACTACATTATCTCCCTGGGTACAGTCCATATCTGTTATTTCAAACAATTGCAGTTCTCACATGAAGTTACAGCTGCCATCTGATGAATAATTAAGTTTTCTCTTTGCTTTAAAACTCCAATATTTAGGCCGGGAACATCTTAGCAGTCACATAATTCTTTTCAAGTTGGAAAGAAGACTCCAGATTATTTACTAGTATAATAATGACATCCCTACAGACCCTCCCCTTATTGAGCAGTGTTGCATGTTTCCATGACAAGACAACTTTACTTCTCCAGAGTAAGAGGAGTAATTCTGAAGAAGATCAGATACTGCTACCTGAAAATATTTGGGACGTCTTCAAGTTAGGATCTTCTTTATACTGAGAAGAAAGACTACACAAATAAGGTCCTATTACATATCATGTTTAGGTAGTTGTCTATTCAACCATTATAGCCTCCTGGATATATCTTATTCACCCAATCACTTCAGACAGAGATTTTCCAGCCTGTTGACATTTCATTTAGATATCAAATTAAGCATGCTGAAAAATATAATATACAGGTAGTTCTTGACTTATAACTACCATTTATTTTGTTACTGTTGGAAATTACAGTGGCACTGAAAAAAGTGACTTGTGACCAGTTTGCAGCATTCCCACAGTTTTGTAATCAAAATTTGTGTGCTTGGCAATGGTATGTATTTATGATAATCACATTGTCCTGAAATCATGTGATCATCATTGGTAACCTTCTCAGTCAGTTTCCGACAAGAAAAATCAATAGAGGAAGCCAAATTCACTTAATGACTGCATAATTTACTTAATAACTGCAGTGATTTGCTTAACTGTGGCAAAAAGGTCATAAAAGGGAGCAAAACTCACTTAACAACTGACTTGCTTAGCAATGGAAATTTTAGGCTCAATTGTGATCACAAGTCTAGGACTATCTGTACTATATCCCCCAAAATTGTTATGGCATTATATGTTTGTTCGGTTTGCACTAAACGCTGAGCTATGCTTACTCAATCACATCTGCCTATAGACTACTAAAACTCTGTGTGTGTAATCTATGACCAGGCAAAACAGTGCAGTTTGAATGGCTGCTGAATGAGTGGTCATTAAATGAGGACTACCAATAATTTGCTAGGACTCCCAGCAGTAAATGAACACATATATTAAATATAAAAAATAAATAGTAAGTAATAAGTAATAACAAAACAATGTGAAAAATCAACAGAACAAAATCAGCCAACTAGCCGCCAAGCAAAATAGGACTTTGTAAGGTCAAACCACCACTTTGAATTGCACCCAGAAATGTACTGGAAGAAAATAGGAGTTTTATGCTCCTGGTGACATATGCCAGCTAAGAGGTAGACTATTCTGTGCCAAATGTAACTTCTAGTGTTCAATGTGGAGCATATTGTGGAATTCAACCAGTGATGAGAACATGAATAACATGAGTAGCTAGATCTCCAACTCTGATCCACTATTGAAGTAGGATAAAGACTGTTATACATGGTCAGCAAACAGCTACTACTGCAAAACCTGATGGACAAATAAATGCTATACTACTAAATGTGAAACGCTGATGTTAAACTAAATATAAATGGTTTTAGTTTTATTTTTTTAAAATGCTCTTACATTTTCTTGGAAACAGGTACCAGCCAACCATTAATGTACACATTCATACAAATATATTCCAAATGTTTCAAAATGTAATACTGTAACTGACTCAGTTAAAGGGAAGCGTATTCTAATATTTTATCATTTACTCTATTTTGCTTATTGAAACTGATGCTAAAACAATATAAGCATGACTCCTGTAAGAGTCCTCTGAAAGCCTTAAAAGCAGCAATCATATACAATTTCTTATAAATTCAATAGTGCTTATGAGTAGATGTACATTAATTTTTCATCTTGCTTTGCACCTGTTTAGAAAACTTCCAATACTAGATGATATACAAAAGAATAAAGAACTCCTGAACAATACGTCATTCAATCTCAATTGAATGCTAAAGTAGCTATGATCTTCCACAATGTGGCACTCTTCAAGTGTACAAGACTACAAAATTCCCATTAAATATTGTTTCAGGTTGATGGGAATTGCAGTCAACACATCTGGAAGACACCATTGTGGGCAAGACTGCTGTTACCTATACCACTCTCTTTACTAATCCCTGCAATAACTTTCAGTTGCAACACTTGAATAGCTGCCCTGAATAAGAGAAAGTTCATAACTTTTTCCCCCATATGTTGAATTAAAACTCCCAGCTTCACTCTCCATTGGACATCCTGGCTGCTGGAAATTACATTTCCCTAACAAGAAAACGATGTCTTTCTTGGCAGAAAAATTGAGCTATTATATCTGGGCTATAAAAAAGCCACCAAATCCATCAGATGTCAGCAAAAAGTTATAGACACCATCACCCCCCCCCACACACACACACACCTCTGCCATCATCTAGTGGCTGGCCAGATGATTGCGGCCCAAATTGGGCAGCTCTAGATTAGGATGTCCACAAATTTCTTACCCTTTCTCACTCAATATCCAATTTGGGAGGGGGGGGGACGACACCAGTTTTTCCACACAGCTATTAACAGGCCCTCTCATAGTTCACCAGCACCGAGTTTAAGAAGCAGGCCTATCCGACTGTTTGTAAAATGAAGCTATTTAATTTTTCAGGGCCTTCCTATAGCTTTTTTTCTCTCTCTCTGAAAGATTAGCTAAGCACGCGTTCACCTCTACACATTTGGGGGGGGGGGTTCTCGGCTTAGAAACAGACATCAGGGTTTTTTCCTCTGGTTATGTGACACGCGAAGCTGACGAGGACACGTTTTGCTCTCGAAGCTCGTCGGTCGGGAGAATTTTCGAAGCCCAGAAAGCGCCCGAAGACACAAACGACAGCGAGGCTTGTTGTTGGCATGATTCCGACAGGTCTCCCATTCGCGGAGGGGAGCGCTTACGGCTTCCCGTCTCTCCAGGGCGTTAGAAGTAAAGGACACCACCGACGACGACGACTGTCATCCAAGGAAGGCGACATTCACCCAAGCGTGCCAACGCGTCCACACACCACTTTACACCCTTGGCCCAAGACCCTCAACTGGGAGGGCCCGCGCTTCGCCTGGCGGCTGCCTCGGTTGCCAAGCAACCGGGAAAAAGGCTGGAGGGACGAGGGAGCGCGAGGAGGCGGAATTACCTGGGTTAGTCGACACGGCACCATCGGCCGCCGAACCGCCGCTGGGGTAAAGCCTCGCGCGCGGAATTCTGGAACTCTTGACACGTCACACGCTCCTCGCGCTGGCCCGTTGAAGCGGACGTCACGTGACGTTGCCTAATGGCGCCCGGTGATCTCCGCGGGCCGCGTTGCTCTGACGACAAGAGCAGTCGCCGGTTCTACGGATCGATGATCGGCCCGTGAGGGGAACGGATGGATTTTTAAACGGTTGGCGTACGGGGATCCCAATTGCTTATTCTAGATACGTTCGAGTCCATCCGGCGCTGAGTTCTGTTCTGAACGGTGTCGGAGAGCCTTTGCCTTACCCAGGTTGATGAGCGACTTCCACCCACATCTTAAAATCCCGGTGGTAGACAGGCAGTCCTCGATTTACAACTGTTCGTTTAGTGACCGTGCGAAATTACAACGGCCCGGAAAAAAGTGACTTATGACCATTTTTCATACTTGACCGTTGCGGTTGCAGCATTTCCCCTATGTCCTGTGATTTACATTCGGCAGCTTGACAACTGGTTCATATTTATGACGGTTGCGGTGTCCCCGGGTCATGTGATCATCTTTTGTGACCTTCTGTCCAGCAAAGTCAATGGGGAAGCCAGTTTCACTTAATAACCGTGTTACTAATTTAACAACTGCAATGATTCGCTTAACAAATGTGGCATGAAAAGTTGTAAAATGGGGCAAAACTTATTTAACAAAGTTCTCGCTTTGCAACATAAATTCTGGAGTCAATTGTGATCATAATTCGAGGATTTCTTGTATATCTAGTGTAGGAAGTTAGCACCCACCCTTCTAGAAGAATGAAATATTCTTAGGAAATATTAAAAAGGCAGAATATTATATTTCCCTGGATGAGAAAGGGACAAACATGTTTTACAGACAAAGCAGCTCCCTGTCCACCACCACCCCTTCAGCTCCAGGGTGATGGGATTAAGACATGGCCCTCAAAACATGATAGGATTAGCCCTCTACTCATCTAGGAACAGAACTCACCACATGGCACCTGAGAAGATTGCATCACTCAGCAAGATTTAATCAAATCTGGGACTCAAGACAACCCACAAAGTAATCCCTGTATGGCCCCCAGGGGTGAAATCCTCCCGGTTCGCACCGGCTCTATCGAGTAGGTAGGAGAAGCTGTGGCTGGTTCAGAGAACC
>JANHFK010006158.1:753634-765323 GCA_036250565.1 Sibynophis collaris
AAATTAAATAGAAGCTTCTACCTGCACTACACCTAAAGGAGCATCTGACAACATGAATGTCAACACATACACTGAGAGTCATTTTCATACTTGATGTGTACTGCTGCAGAGACATTGATTTTAATCAATCATACATTCTATAAAGATATGTAAACAATTCAGGTACGGCATATTACAAAAAGAAGAGGAGGAAAAGTAAAACACCACTACAGTCAATTAAGATCTGAAATGGCCCAATGCTGCTTCATTATTTCCTATTATCCCTGAGCATCTTAAAAATGACTCTCCCACATTTAATCGGGGATGGGGGGGGAGGGAGGGAGAGGGGGAGAAGGAGCATAATCTTTGCAAGTTGGCAAGAGGACATCCTAATCGTAACTAGACGTGCTGTGCGTTTGGCAAAATTGAACGTGGCTAGAAATGTCTCCCCTGATTGCGGGAACTGTTATTCTCCCTCCCGCAGCCCCTAAATTGTATCAATCCTGCCATGGTGCCTTGTTCTTGCTGATGTCCCATCAACTATACAAAGTGACACTTTGTGCAGAACACAGACTCCCTGGACTGAAAGTGCTCCTTTATCCCAAAATGGATCCTGTAGTAAGTGCCAGGCACACGTGCCCTATAAAACTGTCCTTGAAGAACCTTTGGGCTGAGGCCTCTGAAGGAGCCAGCACGCTCTACTTCCTTTACTTCCCCTAATTGAACTTGCATCTGATGAATACTTCTGCATCTTCTTTTATTCCCCCCCCCTCCCATTTTTAAAAGCCATTTTCCATAAAATCTCTTTTCAAAATTAAAAAAACACACACACACACACAAAGATTTACTTTGTCAGAGGAAATCACTATCAAACCTACAGATTACAAAAAAGATTGCATAGGAGTGTCAATGGGCATAGGTGCACTGAACAGCAAGAAAATGCTCTTCTTTTGTTCTTCTCCATAACAGAATATGGCAACAATGACGGTATTTTTCTTTAAAAAAAAAAAAAAGAGAGAGAGAATGATTTCAATTTATTTTCAAAGTTGTAGAAAATGGCAATGGCGGTCTATAAAAACAAAGTCTGTTCTTTAAAAGATGTATAATCTCAGGCATTGTACCAGTGACCCTGAGACCCTTCACAGTGCAGTGGAATTGTTTTTTGTTTCTCTTTGAGGCAGAAATTACAATTCGTCTTTCTTCTTCCCTATCTTCTCGTGATCTCGCTCTCGGAGAGTTCGCATGTAAACCGAAAATCCAGATTCCTAGAATGCCAGACAGAAACAAACAATTAGTTCCATACTGAAACAGATACTGAAAGGGGCCATCGTTCTCCACCTCTGCTCTAGATGGAGGGGCTCAAATGAGAAACAAAGTTATTTGTTATGAAAGGAGTAGCCCAAGTTCTCTTCCCATACTCACATAACTCCCTCCATATGCTTTTATTTAGGATAACTGATAGTTTCCAACTCCCTGTGTAAAACTTTTTCCTCTATTATTAGTTTAATCATTCCATACATAATGTTCTATGTATTACAATACAGGAAGATTTAATTATTAGAAAAAAATAGGGAGAAACTACAAAGTGCCTTTCTTTATATATATAGGGATGTAAAATTATTGGGACTGTGGTTTATAAACTTGATTAAAAAAACCCCAACTTTTTATCCAAACAAGTCTCTCATTAAAGATCTAATTGTCTAGAAAGTCAAGTCTAGAAAGGATTGTTATCAAGATAAGCTTCTGTCTCTAGTGTCAAATGGTCCTTATGAATGATCTTCTGTGTTATTAACCTATTGATTAGCATGATACAAAGCAAATGACTTCTAGAAAGAAACATGACATTTCAAAGATGTGTAATACTGTGTTTAATTGAAAATCATCACAAACCTTTGGGAGTCAATAATATAAAAATGAAGGAGCAAATGAATGGGTGAATGAGTGAATGTATGTATGTATGTATGTATGTATGTATGTATGTATGTATGAATGAATGAATGAATGAATGAATGAATGAATGAATGTTGCTTTTTTTATGGCAACTCAGCAGCAAGAACGATACTTATAATCAACAAGGTATTGGTTCAGTATCCTTAGATCTTTTCTAACAAACAGTGAGGGTTAAAGCTAAGCCACTGCAGATGTCTTTAAATATTTTTATTTAAATATTTCTGAGAGGTTTAGATTAGAGCTGACAATTTATCCAAAATGCTTGGACACACAATGCAGTAGGGAGTGAGCTACTTTACTTCGTCTGCTCCATCTGTCAATCTTAACTGAGAATGTTACGCACCACTAGTTATAAAATTTGAGACTCTAGTAAACACCCTGAACAACTACTTTTTGATTAGAAATCTACCTGCTATTACAAATGTTATCCAAAATGTATTATCCAGCCCAGTGAAGCTGCTTATGATGCTTCCTTCGTCACTTTAACAAAACAGGCAATACTTTACCTATGTAACCACTGAAAATAACACTCAATGAGCTTTTAAATGCATGCTGCAGATCCTGTCAGTCAAATAATGTTGACTGGCAGGGACTAGAAGATGGGCTACCTCTGCGATAGCCCTTGCCTTACGGAATATTCTCCCCTCAGAGATTAGAATAGCCTCAAACCTTGTTGGTTTTCAAAAGGTTTTAAAAACTTGGCTATGTACTCGGACCTGGGACTCAGAATGTGCTAAGAGTCCCATTTCTTGGTTTTACTTTTGGGTGGTTAACTATCTCGACTGCTGTATATATTTATTTTTTGGATGTTTTAATTGTTTTATTGTTTTAGAATTGTAAGCTGCCCAGTCACTTGGCTGAGAAGGGCAGCTATAGATATTTAATGAATGAATGAATGAATGACTCTTTTAAGATGTTCAATCCTGTCTTTCTTCATAGTAATTCATACTCTTTGCCTTTTTCCATACTCACTGCAGAGTAGCTAGAATTCAAGATCTAAAGCACTATACCGTACACAATGTACAAAAGATAGGGATGGTGCAATGTATATAATCTGAAACTGCCAATAACATCATCAATAACATCAACCATATTTTAAGCTCAGGGGATTTCCCAAGTATTCTAAGATATAAATTAAATGATCCTTGGAGATGTCTAGAAGCAGAACACATATTTAGATTCTCCCCAGTTGGCTGTCAGGTGCAATTCAAGATGCTAGTTATCTCTTGCAAAGCTCTTCATGGCACAGAACCTGGTTCTCTGAGGGACTATCTGTCTTCTGTAGTTTTTGCTATCCTGTACAATGGGTCAGTTAATGTGTTTTGGGCTCCAGTGCTCAGATAACATTATTTATTTATTTATTACATTTATATTGCTGCCTATTTGCCCATGGCGACTTTGATGGGATCCAGGAACAAAATACTATTACAATATCTGCTCTCTAATACATCCCACCAGAAAATTGCAAGGTTCCTTACCTTATTTACATGAGTCCTTAAATGTATTTATAACTTTAACTATAACTTTAACAGTAACAGTATTGTAAAACTTGAGGATTTCTTCAATAAGAATAAAAGTGCAATATAATGTTAAAAAGAGATTTTTTAGAATTATTGTCAACAGAGCTAACATTGTTTAAAACAAGGTGCAAAGAAGAAGAGGTAAGTATACATGTTACTTTAAGCAAAGGTACATAGGTGAGTCATTTAAAAATAGCTTGGCAATAATAGTTTTTTCTAACACACATATTTTAGCTGTTTATGAGATAAGCCTGCATCGGTCATTAAAGAAAAAAGGAAGTAATGTAACAATTAATTAATTTTTCCCATGTACATGGGAAAATACATTTTCCAAGAATGTTAAAAGAACATTCATTTGATAAATCATCATCTAAACATGACCTAAACAGAGCCCTGATGGCCTAGTGACTAGAAGACAGTTTTGTAATCAAACTCTGCCCACAGCCTAGAGTTCGATCCAGTTCAATGGAGTTGACTAGGTTTTCTATCCTTTCCAGGTCAGTAAAATGAGGACCCAGATTGTTGGGGGAAATATGCAAATAATGCTTACATTGTAATCCACCCAGAGAATGTTGTAAATGCTATGGGGTAGTATATAAGCTATTGCTATTTATCATTTTCACAAGCCATTTAATTTTTGTAACTGAATTGATAAAATCAGTAATACATGGCTTAAAAACAAATTAGTGCTCTTTATAGTTAATGTGAGGATAGCCCCTACTTAACACTAACAGCAGTTACCAAAATGAGAAACAAATACACAAAAAAACATATTCTTCTTTGCACCCAAAAGTATCAGGAAAAGGTTCTGAGCATTGCTGAATTATATAGGGGTAGGTTTTCTATTCCAAAATGCAGGTAGTCCTTACAATAGTTGTTTAGTGACCGTTCAAAGTTACAACAGCACTAAAAGAAATGACTTATGACCAGTGGTGAAATCCTGCCAGTTCTGTCCGGCTCGTGCATACCGGTAGCGGTGGCAGTGCATGGTTTGGTGAACCGGTAACAGCGACAGCAGGAGGCTCTGCCCACCCGCCTGGATTCATTACTTCCTGGTTTTTAACCCTCTGGCATGCGCAAAGCCTTCTGCATATGCACAGAGGGTAAAAAATCAGGTGTGATGACGGAGCACGCACTTCCAAACCGGTAGGGAAAGTAAGTAGATTTCACCCCTGCTTATGACCATTTTCCACACTTATGACTGTTGCAGCATTCATGTGGTCATGTGACCAAAATTTGGAAGGTTGGCAACAGATTCATATTTATGACGGTTGCAGTGTCTTGGGGTTATATAAACAACTTTTGTGACCTTCTAACAAGCAAAGTCAATGAGAAAGCCAGATTCACTTAACAACAGTGTTACTAACTTAACAACTGCAATGATTCACTTAACAACCATGATGATAAAGCAAAACCTACTTAACAAATGTCTTACTTAACAATATAAATTTTTGGCTCAATTGTGTTCATAAATTGAGGACTACCTGGAATTTTTCTGTTGCAACTTTAATCTTCCTTTTAATAAATATTCCAATCAGAACTTCTCTAGATTGTTTCAATTCTTAATTGTTAAGATGGAAGTGTCTGACTTTTTGACTGATAAAATCTCATTCTAAAAGCAAACTATAACACATGAAAAATTTATAACACATTATTATTCACTGAATATTAAATTGTAAAGGCCCTATTTCTGTAGAATTCCCACATGATGTAACTGCAATAATGTTAAAGGAAGTCCTTTAGGATATTCTGGAATGCCCTCTCATAATTTCAGTGTACCCAAAGGACAACTGAAAACTTAATTCAAAATGAGTTTTCAAACATCCTCCGGATGAGTTTATCTGCTACATTAGTTAGGATTGGATACAAAAATTTGAGGCTAATGTTCACTAGTGCCAAATACACTCAGATATTTAATAAGCAAGACTCACAATAGAAGGTTCCAAAATGACTTTGTGCCAAATATACACAAGGAGACAAGATGATAACCAAATGCAGCCTTCTTTCTGGAAGCATTAAATTTCTATCGCTCAATGCTGTCCCATCCCATTTACTGTTTTAATAGCTGACTTTTGTTTTCCAGCATATACTTACCCCTCTGTCTCCATTGTATTTTTCTATAAATTTTCCATAATTATAATAGTTAAAGGTTGGATATCCATCCACTCCTTCCTGCTTACACAAGTCATGGTTTTGTTCTTTGGCACAATCCACTGCAGCATAGGCAATCTGGAGAGAGAAATAATAATAATAATAATAAAAAAGACTGGATCAGTTAAATGGAGCTCAGATGCTTTAAATCCTGAATGGCTATATATAAAAAAAGATATGAGCTGGAAAGCATTTCTAGTGTCTAAATACCCTTTAGCTTTAAAATGTTAAGGTCCAAGTTTGAATAGGGTTGATGAAATTTATAACATTCTTGGACATAAGAACCAGTTTGATTGGTTGGCTAGAGCTCCAAGCCAGAAAGCGGGAAACAATGTGTTCTATTCCTGCCTTAACTATATAAGCCAGCTGGGCAACTTTGGGCTAGCAACTCTCTCTTGGCTCAACTTGCCTCACAGGGTTGTTGCTGTGGGAAAAATAGGAGGAAGGTGTTGTTGGATATGTTCACAGCCTTGAGTTTTTTATAGAAATAATAAAGGCAGGGTACAATTAAATAAATTCCAAATTCCAGTACTTACTTTGGGCAGAATCTAACACCTTTTCCCTCTCTCGAATACATTGATATAAATTCCTTGAAATTTTAGTTAGACTAACTATATAAATACATGGAAAGCAATACTGGCGCATTTGATAAAATAATTAGGTAATTATAGCTCCTTACAGTCTGTCTAATCAAAGTCTCTGGGAACAGGTTCTGCAAATTCTAAGTGGGAAAATATGTGGCTATCAGTCTCCTGTATCTCTCTTATTTTCTGTTTTATTCCTTTATGTGTTATTATTTACAAACCCAAGGGTGTTCACTCACCTTCGCCCAAACCCAGAGAAAGAGCCAGGTCTTCAAGACTCTTCAAAACAACAATAGGGTGGAGGCCACCCAGATCTCAGAGGGAACCCCACTCCAGAAACCCAGAGTGCACTAACCCTGCCAGACAACATAGCTGTGCAGATATTACGAGAGATAGGCAATACCTCAAGTAACCTGGCCCCATGCCAGGGGTCAGCAACCTGTGGCTCTGGAGCCGCATGTGGCTCTTTCATCCCTCTGCTGCGGCTCCCTGTTATTATTTTTATTATTTATTATTTAAACTTTTATACCGCCCTTCTCCCATTTCAGGGACTTTATCTTTCTTTATCTTTATCTTTATTTGAATTTATATACCGCCCTTCTCCCTTCCGGGACTCAGGGCGGTGAACAGACATAATTAAAACAGTAAAAACAATAAAATGATAAATAGTGAGACTTTTAAAAAAAATTTAAATAAATTAAATAAAGCAATCTTGTCTGTTCTAAAACATTTTAAAAATTTTCCCTTTAAAATCCCTTAAAAACTCCATCAGCTTCCTACTTACTTTAAAACTAATACAAAAAACTATCCCAAAAACTAAAAGCTATCAATGAAAACTGACTGAAAACAAAATTAACATCATGGAGAATTCAACAAACAGCTAAGATCTGGAAACCAGAATGTTCTACAACTTTAAGGCCATCCTTTAAACCAGGGGTGGGGAACGTATGGACTTCAATTCCCGGAATTCCTGAGCCAACAAACAACAAACATTAAGTCCCCAGAAACAGCAAAGGTAGACTAAATCCATATTCTCCATAAAGAGACCTCGTAACCCGCTTAAGTCCTTCTCTAAGATCTCAGAAGTCAGGAGGACGCAGGGTGGGGGACATAAGGAATAGAGGGGTACAGAGATCTTGTATCTACTTTCTGTTACCTGTCTCTTGAGTGGGAACTTGGAGACTTTCTGAACTGCGGTGGCGTTCATGGCTTTTTTGGCCGGCCTTTTAATTTTATAAATCATCACCATCACGGCCACCAGGATGGAAAGCGCGAAGGCAATCCCGTAGCTGAGGATGCCTGCGTAAAACGAGCTGGAATCCTGTCTCGCGACCCGTTTTTCTGCTGCAGGAGGAGAGAGACACGTCAGGAGCCAGGAAAAGGGCAGCCTAACCATATCCTGATACGTTTCTCAAAACAGAACATCCCCAATCTGCCCAAAGGGCTCACGGCACAGCACTAAGTGGCTGCCATCTCCAGATTCCTTTCAATTTGGGGGATCGACCCTGGTGTAGGACCGGAATTTCTCTCTTCTGAAAATCGAAGAGCTTCCTCCGCTAGATCTTTTATTGAGGAGCAGCCGTTGGAGTACTGTAACAACAGATGTGTTGACATGATAAACCTAATGAACACGCCCAGTGATGCCCAATGAATGTGTATTAAAAGAATAACGCTGAGGTGCAAAATGTCCGTTCGTGTTGCAGCACTGAACGAGGAGCTCTTTCTGAGATGAGCTGGCAGCCAACAAACAGACTTTGTGGAGTTGGGGCTGAGAGCGGCATTGTTTCATTTGGGATCGTGTGATTCATTGGGGCAAATCGTGAAAGTTCCTCCCTGCCAAGAGACACCCCCAAGGCAGAAGAAGGGGTGTGGGTGGATGGGGGGAGAGCCAGCAGGCCCTTCGTCAGGTCCACCTTGTGGGAGAAACCGGCTACGGAAGCTGAGAGCCACAAGTGACTCACAGGCCTTCCCAGAAGAACTCTTGTGTTTCCCAAATTAAATGTGGGCGCGATTCAGCCAGGGAAAGTTGGACTAGGAAACCACTCCATTAGACTGAGCATTTAGCACTCAGAAAACGCCCCAGCTTGTAAGTGGTGTGGAACAAAGACTTTTGAACTTCTCGGAGGCCCCCCCGGGAGAGGCCCAAAAGTCACAGTGGGCTTTGCCATGGTTCAACTCAATCCGTGGCAGCCTCTCTCTTCTCACACACTTGGGGCTGTCTCAAAATCAGTGCTGCATCCACGACAGTTCTGAAAGGGGCCCCTCCCCCCAGGGTGGAGAAAGGCTAACAATTTGAGCTTAAATGTGCCATTTATCGCCGCTTATAATGAGTTGCATGAAACGCAATGTGTTTTTGGTGACTGAAGATGACCGTCCTGTCTTGAAACGCAAGGGGCACCTCCCGCTCGAGAGGCAAAAGGGGGGAAAGGAGACCAAGCAGAAATACCTGGTAATACCGTCAGCCAAGCAGAGTGATGTGAATAACCAATAGAATTCCCCGCCAGGCAAGTATATTCCCCAGCATCTTCAAAAGTAACATTGTGCAAGGACAGGATTTCTAGCTCTTTATCCGTTTTGTTAACACCTGCTGTCTACGGAGGGAAGAACAAAACAAGGACAGAGACAGGAAGGAGGGAGGGAAGGAAGGAAGGAAGGAAGAAGGAGAACAGGATAAGCAAAATCCCCAGAAAAGATCACCCAGACAAATTTCAAAAGCAGACAGCGATCGGAAGGGCCTCTTGCGGCCTGTCCTGGTCCCCTTGCACAACCACGGATGGTCTCCAAAGCAATCAGTTCCCTTCACCAGCCTCGGACTCTGTCCCACTAAAGGCGCATGCAAGCCAAAGCCTCCGAACGAAAAATTCCCTGCACAATATGACTGTCTCCGGGTGGGGAGGGCCAGGAGGGAGACGGGCGGGTAGAGGAGGGAAAGAGAAGCGGCCGAGACAAGCAGGAAGGATTCAAGGCCCAACGTGGCTTTGCCAGCAGAAAGAAACCAAAGCTTTTAATGTTTTAATTTGCAGAATTCATCCAGAGGATTGGGGTTTTGTTTGCTCCCCATCCGGAAGACTCTTCCTTCTCTTAGATCTGTTAGGAAGGTTCCAGGACATTTCCTGCCCCGTTTTTTGTGGGAGGCAGGGGAGGGCACTGAAAACGAGGAAGGCCTTCCAAGCGCCTGGCTTTAGCGGCGGAGGGTTTTGACGGGAGCGCCTGACAATCGCTCTACCGAAGGGAGCTTGATGAGTCCTGAGAGGAGGAGACGGAGGACTTGATCAGACCAAGAGCCGGTTAATTTAACGCAACCGGGAGGAAGAGGAGTTGCAAAGACAGTCATGAATGTGGGAATTTTTCTTAGCGAATGATTCATAAAAGCGTTTCGTTATTCTAAAAGTTAGGGAGAAAGAAGGCAAAGCCGTCATCTCAAAGACTTAGAGGAGAGGACGGGGGTGGGTGGGAAATGCACCCCAAGAGGAAGAAGAATGGTAACGACTAGCAGTGGGGAGCTTTTGTTCCGGCTCCTTCGTGCAGCTGCGAAGCTTCTGGGACAGAGTGGAGGAATTACCTGCTTCTGGTTTGTGAATGTGGAGCCAAAATGATTTTTCGGCTGTGCCTATGAAATTGCTGGCACTACATAGATATTCGCCTTCGTCTTGTTTGGTCACATTGAATAGATTTAGGTTAACATCGGCTTCTGCGTTTTTACTGATCGAAGACTGCAGAACAGACAAAAACCTGAACTTCAGTAACCCAACAATCCCTCTCAGTCAACACGTTAGGCAGGCAGGGCTGGCTAGCTCTTACTCCGCTTGGCCTCACTCTTTGGTAGAACTTCCGTGTTGGAAGAGGACGGCTCCTTCTCTCGGTGTAGGAGTCCCCCTGGAAGCCCTCCAGAGAGAGAGAGAGAGAGAGAGAGGGTGGCTGGGTCTCCTGCTTGGACCTATCCAAGGGGAAAGGCCCACCTTCTCTCCACCCCAGGGGTCTCGCTGCCCTAAGGAAATTCCCCCAACTGGAACCTGCCTTTCGATCTCTTGGATCCAAATTCTTCACAAGGGAGAACTGGCCTTGATGTCCTTCATTGAGAGGTCCTATTAGTCATTTGAGGGGGGACATCCTAACACCCCCCCACCTCCCTCTTCTCTTTCCAAGGCTTAGTAGGCCAACCCAACTCTTCAATCTCCTTCCACTGCCATCCATGTCTTACCCTTCTCTTATTGGTCAATCCTTAGGCTGCAATCTAGAGGCATTTACTGCACGATCTATTAAAGCAGTTAGTGGATTAAGGAACGAGCAACACTTATTCTTGCAAAATTTATCCTTGATAAGTCCTATGGACCGAATTCAAGGGGCTCACAGAACCAACGACTTTATGATCTGTTGAGGAGCTTCTTAAGTACTGATGCCAGGCAATCTACATCAAGTGATCGAAGAATCGTCCTTTCCCCTTTTTTTGAAGATAAAAGGATATTTTGTATTCTCCAATGTCTGCAATTTCTGTATTCAGAGATCAATCCATCCATGGACCAAAGACGGAAACCAGCAAGGCATCGTAAGGCTTTGCTAAGGATCTACAATCCAGTGTTTTTCTGAAGCAATCTCCTCTTGCTGCTTGCGTGAAATTTGGTCGTGAAAGATGAAGATCCTTTCGGGAAGGCTAAGGAATTGCAAAACCCCCACCCCCCATGCAAATAATCCTTATATTAATTCTGAGTGATGATTATCTTCCCTATCCTAAAACCTGACAAGCAATAACGTCTTGAGCACGCTAAACAGGTTCACGGTTTCAGATTTACATCCAGCCTTTCCCAGAGGAGCTTTTCCAAAAATCAACTGGATTTCCCTGGTTTTTTTCCTTGAAAACCTTTCACTTCTCATCCAATGAAGCCTCTTCAGTTCTTTCCATTTTCAAGGGGGAAAAAACCCAAGAAATTCCAGTTGACTTTTGGAAAAGCACCTCTGGGACAACCATGTCCTGGATGATGGACGATCTCCATGGACCTCAAGCCTTTCCTAATTTGTGGTCCTATCTCTGAGACATGGTTATACGGTCAGTTCCTCTGCAGGATTAAACCTTGACTCTTCCAACTGGATTCTCAGCAGGTTAACCTGATAGTGGTTGTTATGGGTGACTTCCTGTAAATATCTCCTCATTCTAGTAGACTCCAGCTTCCAAAGACTCGTACGTAGCGATGTGTACCAACCTTTAGGACAGAGACGTAAGGAGTCCCATCCGGCCCGTATTTGCTTCCGTTGACTTCCACATGTTTCAACCACTGGATGTGAGGCTGAGCGTCGCTGTACACTTTGCAGTGGAATTCCACGTCGCTCCCAAGCACCACTGTTTGATTGGCAGGCAGCCCCGCCTGGAGAATGGGGCGGTGGGGAGATCTTTCTGTAGGAAGGAGACGACGTTCACTTATTGTCTCGTTCACATCTTCAAAGCGCTCCATGGCTTAGGACCTGTATACCTGCGAGATCGCATCCTGCCATCAAATCCCTCCCACCGAC
>JANHFK010006158.1:765423-784127 GCA_036250565.1 Sibynophis collaris
TCTAATCTAATCTAATCTAATCTAATCTAATCTAATCTAATCTAATCTAATCTAATCTAATCTAATCTAATCTAATCATAGCATAGCATAGCATAGCATAGCATAGCATAGCATAGCATAGCATAGCATAGCATAGCATATCACCATCATCTATCTATGGCCTTGCAGTATGCTGTGCCATACAAAATGCAATGAACTAACTCAGTTGAAAAACTAGCATCTCAAAGTTATGATTTCTAGCCTAACCATCTATCAGGGTGGTTTCTGAAATATTTTTGGAAGCGGTCTCCTAGAGGAGCATTTTCCGATGAAGATGAAAATAGAGTGCCCTGATTTATTTCAGAATCAATCTGATGGGAATCACAAAGTGGCTGCCATAAGTACATCACAGGGCAATAAAATGCCACTATTCAAAGCCTTTTAAGAAGTCAACATCATTGTAGATTTAATCCACTAACTCATGGTTAAATTGAGTTAAATTCCAAAATTTAAATTCCAAAATTTAAGAAGAGTTATTTATACATAAAAAATAAACTGCAATCATTCAAACCAAGTTTGAGAAATATGTGGTCCTGAGCTCGAAAGTAACTAGCAATTACCATCTTTCTTGACTGCCTCTCTCACTGGAAATGCCACAGGGAAGGAAACTGCAAATTTAATTAACACAGTAGGAATAAAATACTGGGGGAATAGCTAGGGTATATTGAAGGCCTGCCTGATCTATTCTTGATCTGAGCAGTCTACTTGTTTGCTTGTTTCTTTTCTATTTTTAAATTGATGAGGCCATCAAATTTATTATAGTACATACCCAATTTGTCAGGTCTTATTTTAAAAAAAATCTACATTATCCTATCTGTAAACATGCATTTCAGATGTACAGAAGTATGGCTAAGAGCTACAGTTTGAAAACAAGTCTTATAATGAACCGTAAGTCCAGACACCTGTATTACTAAATATGTAGAAGGTGGTTAACAACTTTCTACAGTGGAGACAGTCATCTCTTGTCTCCAACTAGAAGTTTGAAAGCATCTGAGGGAACAAATTTGCTTGAGACAGGAAATTGGAGGCCAGTCACATTGAAACCACTTTTTGATCCCTTGAGAAGAAAAGCAAAGAAATGAACAACAACAACAAAACCCCCAGGAATAAACACAATACTTCATGGACACATAGTGTGTACCTGCATTTTAAACACCTGACAACAACCTTGACACTAATTTCAAAGCCCTCTGCAGGAGATTAGTTCAGACTAATTAGTTCAGACTGTGTGAGTTATTGCTCTTTTCAACCATAACTAGCCATGAGAGGGCGAGATTTCACATAGAAATCTCAAGAAATATGAAATTAACTTTTAACAACTGTAATGTATTTAATTGCATAATATTTCTGACACATTGCATGAGTTCAACAGGCTAAAAGTGTTTTGCTGCTGATTTTTGTTGTTACTCAGTGTTTGATGCATCTTGCTGCAGTGTTCAACAATAGTCATCCAGCATTGATGGATTCCAGTTGCCCTGATATAGTTTTTCATTGTGGCAATGCCTTGCTGAAACCTTTCATGGTGTCTTTCACTGACTGTATCTAGATTTTCAGGAAAGAAGTCCAAGTGTGAAGGCAGAACACAAATCTTCAGTGACACGTTGCATTTCAGGATCTTGTATTCTGTAAAAAGTTTGTCAATTAGCTGAATATAGCTTGGTGTTCTGTAGTTGACAAGAAAATTCTGAATCACATCCTTGAATGCTTTCCAGAAATTTTCTCTGGCCCTATTAACAGAATTTTAAATTGTTTGTCATTGCTCTCTCCAGCCCCCCCGGAGCACTCTGCAGGCCTCCCAAACCCTCTGTGCACCCCGTTTTTGTGAAAAATGGGCCCTTTTTCACAAAAATGGGACGAGCAGGGTGGGGCTTCAGGAGGCCAAAAAATGGCTGTATTTGGTGTATAAGATGCACCAACATTTCTACCCTCTTTTAGGGGGGAAAAAGGTGTGTCTTATATTATGAAAAATACGGTATATGATATGTGGACCAACAAAAATGCCTTCCTTAATCTGGACATCAGGAAACATCTGCCTCAAATAACAAACACCTTCACTTTCCTTGTCCATTGCTTTCACAAAACAGTCTGAGTCTTATGTGAAGCAGAGGCAAAAAGATATTTGTCGGGTCAACAAGTGATTAGTGTGCCATGTTTTTCTGTCCTGGAACCAATTGTTTTTCAGAGAGGCCATTTTGTTTTTAATGTAATGTGACTCTCTGGGACAGCTGCCCTATTTGCATATGAAAAACAGTACTTGGTGCATCCCAGCTGCATTTCAAGTGGCAGAGTCACTACTTTTAGATACTTGGACAGATATTCCAGTTGTATTTGGTGTACACAATGTGCTTCAACAACAGTTCCATGCATTTTTTTCATCAATGCAGTATAGCCAACAGGTATTGAAGGGTATACATTGCCATTGTCTAAGAAGACAACCTTAAGGCTTAACACTGATGAATCAATAAAGAGAGACAATTCAATAGATATTAGAAATTAGTAAACTTAAAATGAATGAACTTAAAATATATAAGAAGAAATTGCAGAAACAGGAGATTTCTATAAACTGGCGTGTGATAGTTTAAATTACAGGTCATTTTCATGATTTGCAGCCAAAAATCTATAACAAAAGTGTTCAAGAAGCAAAACCTTTGTTGTCCAGTATTTTCAATTCCTCCTTGAAGTAACTAAGCCAAGTAAAAGCAAAGCAAAAAATACTAAATTACATAATACCATATGTCTTCAAACTTGATCATTACTTGACCACTCAAAAGAAAATATTTTACAGATGTTTACCTCAGTGATTCAATAAATCACTAAGGTAAGCATTTGGTCCTGAAATGTTATAATGATATAGTTCTAAATGTGCCCTCAATTCCGCATGCTGGCATGACAATATAAATAACAAAAGCATTCGAAGTGTCAAAGAGACAAATCCTAAAACCTGAATTTGCTACACAGGGCTTCTACAAAATTAGCGCTAATGATATTACCTAGTTTGGGTAATGAAATGTATACAAGAAAACAAGCAAGCTCAGTGAGCACCAAGGACCCCTCATTCTCCAAAATTCTTTACATCAAAGAATGTAACAGTGAACGTGATCTTATATATTATTATCTAGTGCTACCTTGTGCGCAAATTTATGTATTTGTGCCTTGATTTGAAAACCTCCAGCAAGGGGTGGTCATAGTCTTATAGGCAAATTGTTCCACCACTTAACAGCTCTCAACATCTAGAACAGGGATCTCCAACCCCCACGCCATGGTCCACTACTGGGCCATGGCCAATTTGAAACTGGGATGCTTGAGCGGTGGGCTGGCACACACACATAGCTTGACTTGCATGAGTGGTGGGCTGACACCTGTGCACACATGCACATGCGTGCTAATTCGATGCTCGTGTGGCCTGGTTTTCCTCTCCCCCCCTAGCTAGACTGCCAATCTGTGAAGGTTGGGGACTGCTGACCTAGAAAACCCTCTTAATATTTAGCATAGGTTGCTTATCTTTTAAATTTAACCCACTGGTCATTTTCCTCAATTTGGTTCTAACACAGGCCATATTCATTCCTCTTATATGTAAGAGATTTTGACATATTTGTAGCCGCTCTTAATATTCTTTTTTGCAAATGAAACATGTCCAGCTCCACTAACTGAACCTCATAGGGATTGGTTTCCAGAACCAGGGATGGTATTCACTTACCTTCACTACTGGTTCGCAAATGTGCAAAGGGTCAAAAACGAGACATGATGACGTCTGGGCGGGTGGGCGGAGCCTCCTGCTGCCAGCACTACTAGATTGCGTAATCCGGATAGAACCAGCTGAATTACACCACTGTTCAGAACCATTATCTTAGTAATTCTCTTCTGAACCTCCTTTATGTCATTTTTAAAAAGTGATGTACTTAAGAGCTGGTCTTGTTAGAACAGAATACAGTGAAAATGGCTTCTAGTAATATGGTTCTAGACTGCACTGGTTGCTTTAGTTGCTTCATCACGTACCTTAGTCATACAAAGCTGTGGGTCATCAGTATTCCTAGATCCTTCTGATAGCATTACTAAATTAGCTTTTCATATTCCATTCTAGAAGAAAATTTGAAGGCTCCAAGGCATATTTTTGAAATAAACAAAACACAAACCCAGCTAAAAAGCAATCCTTCTTTTTGGAATTCTCAGCTGCACCAAAGGAATCAAGAACTAACAAGAAAAATAACGGACTAAAAAAGATTAGCAATTAACACAGGGAATTCAAGGTTTTTGAATAGTGGCTAACCTAAAATAATAATTTTAGGCCCCTAGTTTAATCCAAAATCCTTTGCTGTATAGGAGGGATAGGATCCCAATTCTCTCCACTACTTGTTATGAATTCAAATACACACATAAATTAATCCAAACCCAATTAACGTTATCAATCACACTGACTACCATGTCCTATCACATACCAATGAGTATCTGTAATTGTAATCAATGAAATAAAAGCAGGATTTGCATAAGTCTGTACAAAGTGCTTGTAACCCTACAAGTCCTTAGGCTACTTTTGCTTCCGTTACAGGTCCTGTCAATAAGCCAATTTACACCTCAATGTAATTGTGGGGAAACTATTCTTCTGTATGCATGTGATTTTTCTTAGCTAAGATGCAGGATTTTATACTTGACATCCTGCTAGTTTAGTCTCAACATTCAAACCTGTGTTGGTTGTTTGAAATTATAATTTTGTTCCCTAATTAGCCAATTTCTCTGGTTTGATGCCATCTGCAATTTCAATAAGCATCCCTTACCTTCCATCCTCTAGATCACTTATAACAATTCTGACTAACACAGAGCCAAGGATAGAGCCCTAGAGGCTGGGGTTCACTTGATATTTGCCTCCAGTGTCATACATTATGTATGAGGACTCCTTAAGTGTATTTATTCCACCAGCTACAAATTCACTGGATGCAGCACACAGCCCTTGTTTATTCCTCTTGTCAGCAAGCCTTTGAGCGCGTTCCTGTACCCAGTGTTTTCCTTAGATACTTAGATAACATCTATGCCCAAAAGTGTTTTTTTACGCAGATGTAGCACATGTACCAATTGTGCTCTTTCATGGAAAAGATGGATTTGGTTGCTAGATATGGCTTAGTCGCATCCAAAAACTGTCTCTGAAATGTGTGTGGTAGTCTCTTTAGGCTTGCTAGAAAAAAAATATAGATGAGCAACATTTTTTTTCATGTACAGAGATCCCCTATAGTTTTGAAGCTTCAGAAATTTCCAGTTTATTTCTAAACACAACTAAAGTTACTGTTGACCTCTATATCCCTAAACGACTATGATTTCCTGTAACATCAAGGGCCCTTCTCTCATAAAGCTTCTGGAAGTTCCCATTTTAGAAGCAAAATTTACCATGTCTTTTATTGGACCCTAATATCTCTTTAATATAAGGGACGCGGTGGCTCAGTGGCTAAGATGTTGAGCTTGTCGATCGAAAGGTCGGCAGTTCAGCGGTTCGAATCCCTAGTGCCATGTAACAGGGTGAGCTCCCGTTACTTGTCCCAGGTTCTGCCAACCTAGAAGTTGGAAAGCACATAAAAATGCAAATAGAAAAATAATGACCACCTTTGGTGGGAAGGTAACAGTGTTCCATGCGCCTTTGACCACGGCCACATGACCACAGAGACATCTTCAGACAGCGCTGGCTCTTCGGCTTTGAAATGGAGATGAGCACCACCCCCTAGGGTCTGGAACGACTAGCATATATGTGTGAGGGGAACCTTTACCTTTATTATCTCTTTGTTTCCTTTCTTGAGCTTGTTTGTCATCTTCTATAAAATTACACTGCTGAAATTAATTTTAACTTATCTTTAGTTTTCAAATGCAAATAGAATTTGAGACATTGCATCAAATTTTGAATATATATGTAAAATTAGTTGATTCAGTCTATCCTACTTATTAAAATGACTTATTTTACAGGATTTATCAGATGCAACGTAAGTAAACTTACTTTAAGTAAGTTAAAATTATTACCTATATTCCAAAGACTTCTAGAGAGATAACTAGCTGGAAATAAATGCAGATTTGTTCAACTTGAAGGCAGCCAAATTCCAGTGCTTCTTGCACCCAAACAGGCTTACATTGGTTTCTCTTTTGGTCATGTAATACCAATGATTCCTTCCAAAAAGCATATGATTTTTCTGTAGCTTAAAAATTCTGATGAGTAATAAATTCAGCAAACACAAACACACAAATTAGATGATTTTTTAAAATGTACAAGGCAAGAGACCACATTAAGGCTTTCAATTTTTTTTACCATCTTCAAAAATTAAAATGTTTTATTTCTTTTATTCAAATTTGGACCTTTCTGACACTGTTGTCATGCCTTTCATCCTGAGTAGCAGCCTGGCCCCCGACTTCTATGAAAAGCCAAACAAATCTATTGAACCCACAACATCAGGGAGAGCGATGCTTGAAACAAGTTTAAGGAATTGACAAACTAGAATCTCCAAAATCTTTAATTTTCAAACTTCTGCCTGTCTAGAAATTAAACATGCCATAGGAGGGATCTTAATGACTCAATGACAACTCAGTACAGGATTGTGGTGAAATGTAGTCTAGATTCCCAGAGGGAGTGACTGCATTTCAGGGGGCAAAGAGGCAGTGGAGCTCAGAAAGTTTGGTCTGCAGAAAGAGGGTTAAAATGGCTCCTCCCTAGCAATTCCCAAATATAGGTACTTGTAGTTATGCAAATAGTTGCTTTAGTCTGGCAAGATTCTGTCTGTAGGTGAAGACAATTAAAGGAAACTGCTCTTAAGTAACTACACATGCTGTTCTTAGTTCTTCAGCTTGAGAAAATTGTTTAATAACTAGTCCCTGGATTCCAATGTAAAAGCATCCCTTCGAATCATTTCACTCTACTTGTGTAAGGTGGTCACTTTCCAGTTACACCTCTTAGTGTGCCTTGCTCCATTGTTCCCCACACATTTCCAACAGTTTTGTCCTTCCTTCCATTGCCCCTGAAAAGAATGCTCTTTCATTTTTGTAAAGTATCTTTATACAGTTCATTTCACTACAGTCTAATACCTTTTATCTTTTGTTTGTCTTGAGGGAATTATAACTCTTTACAAGGTTATTTTCAGAGAATATATGAAGGAGAAAGGGGGTGGGTAAACTATTGTTGGGAAAGATTTTGAAGGCTTGGGGAATGTTAATTTTATCTCTTTCACATACTTTTTTCTGTATATACTTAAAATAAGTAAGCTTATCTAAGATTAATTCTTTTTTCCTCAATTACTGTTAGACTGATGAACACAAAGTATTTTCAGTGATTAAACTTCCCCTGCTCTTCTAAATGTACATATAAACTACTATGTCAATTAACTATCTGAAATGGAAATAATGATCAATATGAAGATGGGAAGACAGAAAGAGATTTTTTTTTGGCAGAGAAGCCTGAGAAATAAAAACAAAATACAGCAAAAAAACTTAGCTAAGCACAAAATGTTTCTTAAATAGCAAATATTCGAATGTTGACTATGGCACAGGTTCTTTTTTCAACTATAAATATTGACCCAGAATCAATAAAGATTGGAAGTGCTGCGAACTTGAGAGAGTTAGTTGTGTTTCTGTATCTCCCTTTTATTTTACAAGAAAAAGAAACTATAAATTATAAATGTCTTTAATTAGTACAGAAATTATTATTTCACTAATATATTCTGCGGTATTTTAGCTATTCTTTTTTCAGAGGCTCTTTATCTACATTACATTATTTAAAGTCCAGCTTCACTATATTTTCATATCTTTCTATTCTACATCTCTAATATATTTATGCTGAGCTCTAATTTTCTTTTGTCTTCAATCTTTTATATTTGTGCGCTCACCCACTATTGCTTGATAATCCTTTCCCACACAAAGAGATCTCTCTTTTATCTCACATTCTGCTTTCTATCTCTGTTGTGTCAAAATCTTGACTTTTTCTCTGCCTGTTCTGCTTTTTGGGGGATTTCTGACTTTTTCCCTCTTCCAAATCTTGACTCCAGCTGAGGGAAATGAAAGAACTTCCCCTCATACCAGATCTGGAGGAAGGAAAACAAAAAGTTTTTCTCTCCCATTTTCTTAGCTGCTGCCTCCCTTCCCATTGCATCTTTCTCAGCGGGGCTACCTAGCCTTTAGTTTTACTCATTACTTTGACCCCTGGGCTTTGGCTCCATTTATTCAGCCTCTTCTTCAAGAGCTCTATGTCTGTAGAGCTCCTAGGTGGCCATTTTATCTTCCTTTTCCCTGCTTCCTCCCAATACTGTTTGATTGGCAGCGGGGTTGTCCTGCAATGGGGAAGGGACTGAAAGGAAAAGAATGAAGTCTGTCCTTCCACCAATTACCAGCTAGAAGAATTCAGGATGGTAGAACAATAAAAGGAAAGCACCAGAGAATCATCCTTGGAAAGCCTAAATAAGCTTTTACTGAGTGATTTCATAGAACAAAAACCCTAGAAGCAAATAATTGCCTGATAATGTGATTAGAAGTAGTTAAATCAACACATTGACACATTTGTCCAATAATTTGTTAAAAAACAGGACATGCAATTATTGGCTGATGAGCTGGAAACTATAGGTATCTAGATTGCAAACATAAATTTACTCTTATATACATGCAAATGAGCCAACAATTTTGGATGCTAAAATAAACCTCCAAAATATGTTTGGTTTATTTGTGAATTGGCTTATCCCTGAGTCTATATGGTTATACTTCTTAAAAGTACCCTACATACTTGGAGATAAGAACATCCGCAGATAAACAAACCTTGAATTTTTAACCAAAGTACCATGAAAATGTGCCATCCACAAATAAGTCAACTGTGAAAATTAAAACGTACAAAAATGTCAAAGGTCTGCTTATCTGCAGGTGGCATATTTTTTATGGTATTTTGGTGAAAAAGTTGAGGGTTAGCTTATCTGTGAGTATATATATATATATTAATTTTTGGATTGGAAAGTCCATTCTCATTTGTTTCTTTACTTCAGGGCTCATCTGTACCTGAAGTTGCCTGGCTAACACTTTTAAGGGACTTGTTTTTATCATATCACCTCCACTTCATCCCCAACATGCTATCAAAGCAACCTAACATCATCTGGCATTTTACCTCTTTCCTGACACAAATCTTGCGATAAGAACAAAGTACAATGCCTCAGCTGGCATAATCAAAGAGTAGAATTTGCCCACCTCCTATTGGCTGCTTAAGTCTGCTGTGGGCATGCCTCTTTTCAGCTGGTCACTGACCATTTTGGCTTGGGCTGCATGTAAGATCAGATACCAAACTTGTGCAATGGGATCTGATCAGGGATGAAATCCAGCAGGTTCTGACAGGTTCTGGAGAACCGGTAGCGGAAATTTTGAGCAGTTCAGAGAACGGGCAAATACCACCTCTGGTTGGTCCCAGAGTAGGATGGGAATGGAGATTTTGCAATATCCTTCCCCCAGGAATCGGGAAGGAATGGGGATTTTGCAGTATCCTTTCTCTGGAGTGGGGTGGGAATGGAGATTTTGCAGTATCCTTCCCCTGCCACACTCACCAACCCACGCCCACCAACCCACACCACGCCCACCAACCCACACCCACAGAACCGGTAGCAAAAAATTTTTGGATTTCACCAAAAATCATGGAGTCAAAAAGAAATCAGCCTGGAGTCGTTACGTTCCCACAAGCATCCAGTTCCTCTTGAATTCTGTTAACTCTTATATAGCATCAATTTAGTACTGACCATTAATTGGCTAGATTTTTGTGTAAAGGCATGAAGAATAAATCACCTTAACTGAAACTTAACACGTGATCCTGATTCTTCATGCTTGACATTTGCTTACAGTACGTAAAGCGTAATCCTTTGGTTAGATGTGACATGAGTTCTGTTTGTACACCTACTAATTTTCTGGAACATCCTGCTTTTAAACACACACTTCAAAAGACCAATGCATTTATGGCCTCTCCCAACCAAAAAAAGAGGATTACTGGATAAGTTAAACTAGGGTAGGGATATTCCCCAACAAATGTATAACCGGATTTTCACAAATTATCGTTATTATTTATTACTTGGAGCAGAGTACTACCACTTGGGCAAGTCCAAAATTTATGTATGGGCTACGTAAATTTTGCATACTCTGTGGGTTCCTTCGAGGTGCTGCCAGCTCCATCTTTAAATATGACTGTCATACTTCTGAAAGAGCAATGCTTGTTTATTTATGGCAAAATGCTAATCTTCTAGAATGGACTTGTATGACAGTGTGATCATTTTTTAATATGTGGATATCAATCATAATATAATGAAATCTGTCTTCCAGAAGACTGATACTTGTGGATAAAAATGACAACCTGATGGACTGGTTGTCAGGGTTCAGGGGAAGCATAAGATAATGTGGGATGCCCCTGATGATGTACTTGCAAGCTTTCTGCTATGGCACTCTGTATATTCCCACTCCATACTGATCTAGCAGCTGGGATTTTTTTTAATTGACAGCAAAATAAATTGCCCTACACAAGGCCAATAAACACCCTTTCACTTGTGCAACTTGAAAAATAACTAAACTCTGCACCTTGAGCCCATGTCTTGAGTCTGCCAACCCACCTGTCGCTTGTTATGGAGAGTAACTGGTTTTCCTGTCAGAGGATGATTTAGGGTGTGAGAGGAAAGGAAGCTGGGGAATCTTCCAATGGTTCCCCTGAAATTGTCCCATATTAGATCTGTGAGGAAAGAACCATCTGCTGGGCTTCTTGTTGCAAAACAATAGAGCTTGGCTATGGGGACGGTGCAATTTATGTTGACACAAGGATGGAAAGAATGCATATTAATCCAGTCATGAAGTGCCCCGAGATAGACTGGTGAACAGCTATCCTGATTTATTTGAAATACTGCATCCCAAAGAGCGAAGTCTCAGGAAAATTCAACAGCATACTTCAAACATCCAGATGCATTCACATTAAAGGGTTTCTCCTCTTATATATAGCTACACAGCAAATTGTAACTATGGATAAATTGCCTTATACAAGTTCTGGAAAGAAAATACAAAATTTAATTTAATTGGTACAAAATAATAAAGTTAAAAATATGTCATTTTTAAATTCAAAAATTTTCTACTGAGTTTCTGAAGCATTGATCTGCCAGTTTCTTAGAGCCTATATGAAAATGGTAGTTAGCAAATTCCTCAACCCAGCAAACAACAGCTAGTGGTAGAGTAAGCTTCAATGACTCCATGGCTCACTTCTGCCTTTTTTCTGTATTTGTTATTTACTTATATAAAAGTACCTTATAATAAAGACAAACAATAGTGTCAGCTCTGGCATTAACCCACAACATTCCCTTGCAATCCTATTTTTTATAAATGTTTATAGAAACCTGAGATGTCAATTCCTTGCCAGCTTTTGAGATTAAGCCTTATCTGATAGTTTATCAGAGTACAAGCAAGTAGTACAGGAATTGATTTTTCTGGAAAAGAATTTCAGAAATAATCCAAAACGAAACCCAGATAAATGTTGGAAAAGTTAGTTTTGCTGGATGTCAGGGATTAAAAATGGCCTAGTTTTTCAGCAGTTGTTTGTACTTTAACTTGAGATCCTTTGCAGATATTCAGTTATATGTTTGTAGATTTCTTTTAGAAGTTAGAAATATTCAAAAAGCCTTTTAAAACTTAACTTTATGAGATATATTTTTCTTAATTTTTTTAATTTTTCTACTAAAATAGCAGTATTTTTATTTATTTATCAATTTGCCACCTATCTCACAGTTCAAGGTGACTCTGAGTGAGCATCAGTATACTAACTCATATTTTTAAACATTCATTTTTTTCCAGGAAACAGTTGGATGTTCTTTTTAGTAAAAAGTTGTCTAATGATTTATTGAAAAAATACAGAACGGGTTATTTTCAGTGTTTTTAATTATCACATTTGAACTACAAGATATGTAGTTCTCATCACTGCTCCATCTCAGAAATGATACTGAGATGAGAGCAAAAGGCTGTACAGAAAAGGAAGATTAAAGTATGGAAAGACAACATTATTTAGGTGTAATTTTCACGGTGTTAGGATTTGGGTTGGTTAACAAAGAACTTTCAGTTCAGACCAAAGCAACTACAGGTAGTCCTCGACTTACAACAGTTCATTTAGTGACCTTTTGAAGATACAATGCCATTGAAAAAAAAGTGACTTATGACCACTTTTCACATGACGTTGTAGCATCCCTAAGGTCACCTGATCACTTGGCAACATTCATATTTATGATGATTGAAGTTCCTTGGGGTCATGTGATCACCTTCTGACAAGCAAAGTCAATGGGAAAACCATTTAATAACTGTGTTAACTAACTTAAGAACTGCAGTTATTCGCTTAACCACTGTGGCAAGAAAGATTGCAAAATGGGGCAAAATTCTTTTAACAAATGTCTCACTTAGCAACAGAAATTTTGGCCTCAATGGTGATCGTAAGTCGAGGACTATCCATAACTCCTCATATATTGCATACTTTCAGAAAATACTAACCAAAGGTCCCAGACATGGACTAAGTTGTCACTGAACTCAATATGGCAGCAGTTCACACAGGTTGGACAGTTTTATTAAAAAGAAATCCTGGAGGAGATATCCTTCTGTCTATTCTACCAGAAAAGACATCTTTACCTGCACAGAGTGATAAGCTAGTAATAGCACACTCATAGTAAAAAAAGAAGTAAAAATAGCTAAAGGGATGTTCTGAAAACTTAGTTGTCATTGTGATATTGAAACGGATAAAAGGGAACAAAATCTGGAGCTCCTATCCAGGAACAAATGATTATCTACAGACGAGTGAATTCTGTCATGACACGGGTTGTGATGACAGATTGTGTGACTTAATAAAAAGCACTACAAGCACTTTCAGAGAATGTAGTAAAACAGATAAAAACTGTGTAAGGTACATCGATTCAGATTTATCGTCCTACAACGTAGCTTTTTTCCCCTTTAAATGATCAGCAATTGAAGCATATAACTGCTATTGTTTATTTGTGTTCAAACAAACGAAGAGCAAAGTATTAACTCCATGTTTGGTTTTGTTTGATTAAAATACAAGAAAAAGTCAGTTTAAATTCTTGTGCTCTTCCCCTTCTTCGCCTTTCCAAGGACTGTTCTCTAAGCTCTTACGTTTGCGATAATAAAAGCCTTCTGCAGGAACAGTCGGCTTTTTTTTTTTTTGGTGCTGTTAAAATATGTACTGCCACTCATCAGTTTATTGATTCAAGGAAATAAATCTCCACAGCAGCAAATATTGACTTTTGTTATGAAAATGGAAGTGAATAGCTTACTGAACATTGATTTTAGAGAAGAATGAAAAAGGGCAAGTCTTCAATTCCCCCAATGTTCTTTCCCAGACTGAAATGTTATCTCTTTTAAAAATAACACTACTTTTGGAAAGTAGTGAACTAAAGTTGACAAACCTATTTATGCAGAAAAGGATACTGATGCCAAGTGACTTCAGCTCTGATTCTGCACGTGAATATTACAGAATAGCAATAGCACTTAGACTTATATACCGCTTCATAGTGCTTTTTACAGGCCTCTCTAAGTGGTTTACAGAGTCAGCATATCGTCCCTCAACAATCTAGGTCCTCATTTTACCCACCTCAGAAGGATGGGAGGCTGAGTCAACCTTGAGCTGGTGAGATTTGAACTGCCGAACTGCAGCTAGCAGTCAGCTGAAGTAGCCTGCAATACTGCACTCTAACCACTGCGCCACCTCGGCTCATGCTAGTTCCCTGTAAAGGGGCTGTGAAAGATACTTGGTTTTTATTAACTATTATGACAATTAAATGTCGTGCTCCATGATCATCTCAATGAAATTATATGGTGATTCCCAGGAGATCAGCCTATGTTTGGATTCTGCATATATGCTGGGAATAATGTCTGTGATGAAGAAAGAAGGCTGGGAGTGTATCCTCAGAATATATAGTCCCAGTAGGGTCACCCATGGTGTGATGTTCAGCACAGCAGTCCAGCTAAAGCAAGCTGGCCTCTACATAGGGTGGCAATAATATATGAAGTTGCTGGAGACAGATGATCACTTTAGTTATAATGGATGTCATTACATTCTGTGTGGGAAAAAGAAATGGCAAATTACTCCAAGAGTCGTAGATGAGATGAAGTGACTGACAATATGGTGCTAGAATATGAGATCCTCAGGCTGGATGGTAATTTGTTATTGAAGAACAGTTGAGAATTTTTTGGAGTATTAATGGTATTTCTGATCTGACTAGATTAAAGCTTTCGGGATATATAGTTGCTGATGCTGGTTAATAGGAAAAGAAAACCATAAATCTTTTATTTATCAAAGTTAGGTATAGCCCATTTCCCGCTCAGAGTCACCCTGGCCGGCATATAGTTAAATGCATACAAACCATATAAAAATGCAGTGCATATATTTACAGTCTCGTATTCACAACAGCTTATGAGAGAATACATTTGTTAGATGTTCAGGTGTTACAAGACTGGGTGTGATACTGATTATACTGCATGAATGTAAATAGGATATACTTTGGTTTCAACATTTAAGAATATGTTTTTATTTATTTGGTGTTAGTTCTCTAATATTCTTATGTTTTTACTACTGTATGATGATTAGTTAACTTGTTTCCTCATAACTCTAAATATTAATCACTAACATTACCTTTATACAGACTGAGTACAAAATAGGCAAGTGGGCAAGAACTATTCAAAATATACAATTCTAAAGGAATGTCAGAGGTAAAATGGAATCAGCAATAGATACTCTGTCTTTTCAAAGTTTCATAATTGTTCTCATGACGGCCAACTTTAATGGAAACAGTTCAAACCAAATATTTGCATTGGCTGAAGGTACTGGAATTATAGCCCTAAAAATATGTACTGCAGTTTCTCAAATAGGAAAGCCCCTTCTGAAAGCAATGACATAGTTCAAGGATTTTCAATAAGTAGCTAGCAAAAGGCATAGAGATATAACTCTGTATCTTAATTCTCCTATCTGGGTTATACAATCTGTTCCTCCATTGTGGTATTATATTGACTGATTTAAGAAGAGGGAAAATTGAGAATCACAATGTTGGAGACAAATACAAGCTTGTAGAAAGCTGTGTGGCACATGCAAATATTTTCCTTTGAAAATTAAAAGCTCGTTGGATTTTTAAAGTCCAATTTGTTTTACATATCTGCTTATCTGTTGTCTACTGAACTGTGCAGCAGCAGCCAGACCAAAAGAAAGATTCATTGAAATTTGAGAAAGGAATTGTTTAAAAAGAGCTTTACGATAATGCTGAAGTGCATCCCTGAGCAGCAGTACAGTCTGTATAGAATATCCATAAAGGTCATTAGCAAATCCAAGAACACTTCAGCAGAACTCAATTGTATATGATTGAAGAAATAGTATAGAATTATCAATCTCCACCACCTTGAAAAGTCAAGCAAAGTAGATAAAAACATAGCTGTTTTTCCTGTATGCCTGGCCTTCAGGAACTACTCTAAACTCAATATCCCCAATTGGAACTTAGGTTCCAGTTCATTAAATTTTATGCTTCTACATTTTAGTTGGCTGGCACATTTCTTATTTCTACTATTAGCTGAAATAAGGGCTGCACCCATCAATCACCATCTTGAGGTCTAAAAGGACCTCTCTCAATCTTTGTCAGGTTTTGAATAAATCTATTAATCAATGGAAGCAATAAAAATTCCGAATTCACCCATAATTTGGACAAAGTTATTTAATACTATACACACAACGTTCTCAGTATTAGGGAAATTACCATAGTTAAGAAAGACTCATAGGCTATCCACAAAGTTGTGGTCTTTGTGCATGCTATGGAGCTATGGAGGGGGGGGGGAGAAATATGTGTGGGATTGCATATGTGCCTGGGATGGGTTGCCAGATCGAATAAAACCATACTGAGTTTTGAAAAGCAATAAATTTGCTTAGCATTGATGGTACGGCAAAGAAGGAACTGATGCTGAATAATCAGGATCTTAAAACACTCACATATGTGCAAAAGAATGCAGTGCACTTTTCCTTGAAGTGCTTGCCACAGCAGGAGGAATGTATTGCTGTCTCTATGCCTTTCCTAATTCAACTTCTAGCTCTTGTTCAGAATCAGAGTTTGAAAAGCCCATTCAGACCGTTAAGACTAACTCCCTGCTCAGTGAAGGAATCCTAATTAAAGTATTCTCAATAGTAGGGTCTCTAGACTTGATCCAAAGATACACAGTGAAGGCAAATCCACTATCTCTCTGGCTAATTGGTTCCACTATCAAACAGCTCTTACTCTTAGGATGTTTAAATCTGCCTTCCTTTAATTTAAATTCATTCTTCTGTGACATGCACTCCAGAACAACACAGAATAGTGCAATGCTCATTTGAAGCAATCTTGGGAAGAAAGTTTGTGACAAAATTATATCTTTCACTTTGGTGAAAACTTATAGCACCAGCATCCCCCCCTCCAAATGGTTAACACAAATACATATATAAGTTTGTGCTTATGCATATATATTTCTATATCTATGCAAAGATACACTCACCTACTAAACCTAGATCAGGAATTCCATGGTTCACTTTCTCCAAAGTAACTTCCCTCAACATTTTCTCATAGGGCAATATTCCTACACCTCACCAGTTGAACCCTAAAACTAGATCTGTCATTTTGCAATGATCTTTCTGAACTTTGATTACTGCACCGTGTGCACCACTGTTGAAGATGATCATTCTATCTACCTTATGCGTTAGAAGACCCTTCTCAGAAAATAATTGAGCCTTTTCCACAATTTGAATCTAGCCAAGCAATATTCTCAGTCTAATGACAAGTCTCATCTTAAAACTGAAAAATAGTAGGTCTCTTTTAGTAATAGAACCAGTGGTAACACTCACAATAAGTTGCTCTTGGGAATTTCTTACATGTTTATGTTTCTTGTCCTTAAATCCTAGACCAGTGATGGCTAACCTTTTTGCCCTTGGGTGCCAAAAGTGGGGGAGCACGGGGTGAGTGGGTGCTGCACGCATGCGTGCATGTCCACACCTATAATTCAATACCCCTCCACGTCCCGCCCCCACGTATGTGTGCGAGACCCCCCGCACTCCCCCCACTTTTGGCATGTGATGATATGGTGGGCCCGGTAGGCCTGTTTTTCACCCTCCCCAGGCTCCAGAGGCTTTCTAGGAGCCTAGGGAGGGCAAAAACGGACTTACTCCCCTGGAGGCCCTCTGGAGGCTGAAAACAGCCCGTTTCCCGACTTCGGGTGGGCCTGGAAGGCCCGAAAATCAGTTGGCCGGCGTGCCCATCCCACACAAAGAGATTAAACTGCACTTCACCTCAAGTTGAGATTGCCTCAAGACAAAATACCCCCTTCTCCACTAACCCCATTTAACGGGAAGAAAGCAAGAAGAGGGGCAAAGTGGGAAAACATTCACGTTTCTGAAAGCAGAGAAAGTAAACAATAGACCAAATAAGCTGGAGTTGCTACCAAAAAATCCAAAATGACTGTAGAGTTACCTTACGATCTTCTTTAAAGAGTTCTGCTGCTGTTGTGAAATGTGGAATTGAGTTCTTACAATGTGGACACCCTGTGGGATAAAGAAAGATAGTGATAAGCCACATGTGAAGTATTTGGCAATAAAAAGCACCATCAGATATTCACAGCAAGTTCGAAAGCTAAGAAATAGCACATCTATCTACCTATGAATGAGTCAGATGTTTTTATTTATTATTTTATTTATTAAATTTCACCACTGTTTGTGCATAATTATCATACTATTTACATACTATGGTAATATCACTTGCAGCAGCAAACATATACAAACTCATATCATACAATTCTTAAAATTCAGGCCTGTTTACCCAAAACAAGCCAAATAGTGATCCATTTTACAGATCACAAAAACTGTGAACAGATTTTAATTTTACTTCAGCAGTGGCCAACACCTACCTACATACTTGTCCTATCTTGTATCAGCACACAACAAAGCAGACTGCAACATCAACACTGTTCTATTTACTTCGCATAGTTTTTCTGAGATTAGTTCTGTCTATTTTAAGTAAGAAAGAGGGAAAAATAGCACGAAGAGGAAGGAAGTAGAAGATAAAAGGAAGAACAACCAGGATGGAAGTCAGGCAAAAATATAAAGCAACTGGATGGGGAAACTTGCTCCTAAGTATATTTAACCTGAATGTTTTTAGTATTTTTATTGTAATATATTTTTTTCAATTGTAAGCCACCCAGAATCATTGAATGAGATGGTGGCTCTAGAAAATGAACGAATGATTGAAGAATGAATGAAAAGAAGAATGAGAACCTGTTTGATAAATTCATCAGACAAGCATTCCTGCCCTTTGCTCCCCAAATATCTTAAAGTTGATCTTCAATGCACCCATTGTCTGCAGTAATATCTTCTATTTTCATCTTATGAGATTTTCTTTCTTTTCAATAACTTCTGAATGCAAAGTAACTATCTTCAATACCGTAACCATGTTTTTATAGTCAAGTAAAATTCTGCCTATGCCTTGATATACTGAGAACTAGAAAGCTGTACCTAAATTTTTGGACAATAGGCAAAGAAGAATTCTCTTAGCATAATGGAATTCACATTTAGCCAGGGAATGATTACCGTATTTTTCGGCATATAAGACGCACCTTTTTACCACCGAAAAGAGGCTCAAAAATTGGGTGCGTCTTAT